>APFE031268689.1:272512-378862 GCA_000404065.3 Pinus taeda
ATTATTTATTCCCAATGGTCCAAGCAAGATGAGACATACTTATGTCATATTTTTTTGAAATCAAAGTACTTTTCGATAGTTCGTAAAGCAATCTTATGAGGATTCTTGTCTTCGATGATGTTCCATGGATTCTTATACATGTGATACTTGCTCATAGGATTGTTGTGAATGGAGAAATACTTACCTCATGTCGAGGATAAGGTAGGATGCATTTCCTCTAGTTTATGTATTATATGTATTCTCTATGAATATTTGAATATGTGGCATTCTCAAAACTCATATTGACGTGAAATAGTACGGGTAGTGAGAGTTTTAAATAAGATTTTCTTAATTTAATCTCTAAAACTGGGTAGTAAGAGTTTTAAATAAGATTTTCTTAATTTAATGTCTAAAATTAATTTGCAATAGTGTTAACTCTTTAATAAACTTTCTATATACATTCATTTTTTTTGTTTTTTTAATAATTCCAATTGAATTTGTGATGGATATTTTTCTTAGATATTTGTAAGAAATAACTTCCTCCAAGTTGTTTTTTACATATGAAAAACTATAGTATGTGCATTGGTAATGAATTCTTAGTAAGAGAAAAATATAATGATCATACAAAAGAATAGTTATGACTATATGTATGAGAGGAGAGCCAACACAAATTACTTCCTTGACACACTCTTCTAACTTATCAGTGTATATGCCAAGAAGGGTAAGGAACAAGGAAAATGATTTCCTAACTTCAATATTTTATTTAATTTCTTCTTATCAATTCTGATTGTCCTTAAATATGCAAATTACCTACTCATACAACCTTGTCACAATACCGTTAATCTCACATATAATCTTTATTGATTCCAACATTTTCCATCGTTTTGTTGTAGCAACAACATCAAAATATTTTATAACTTCGATGAAACAACATAGTACACCACTTTTATTATTGTTGCATTCCTCTACAATGATCATAATATAACAAGGTGTTGCGAAATTAAATTATATTTCCTAAACACTACTTGATCTTTGGCTCTTTTTCTATTCACTTTTCACTGTAGGTTATTTTGTTTTCCAAAATAATTCAAAAAAAGTTGGCTAAAATAAAACTAATCATAACGTTCCTATAATTAAAGTGAATGATTTTATCCCCACTTATAAAATTTGGTGTAGTGAGGATTTTCCTCCATGTTTTATGGAGTCCTTGCTTCAATACCAAGTTTAAGAGTTTATGCATTTGATACATAATAATAAGCCCTTTGATTTTAAAAATTTCAACTTGGTATCCTTCAATGTCCTTAGCTTTCTCAAATGTGTGTCACTTAACCCCAAATTCTATATCATCAAGAGAAAAGGTTTCATATTGTATAAGAATGTTTGAAATTGCGTCCATTGAATAAGGGAATTCATAAATATTTTTGAGGTAGAAATTGTAGTTTTTTGGTGGAATCGTAGTATTTTCGTTAGTCCTACGAGTTAGAAATTTCGTCCAAAACTTCATAAGATCCAATACTTCATAGGTTTCAATTTTGAAACTTGCAAAAAAAACACTCTTTCTTTCTACATATAGAGTACACCTCATTCCTTTAATGAGGTATATATATGCATTTATATTATTGATTCTAAAGATTTACTAGAAACATCCCTATTGACATTTCTAAAAATATTACAATTTTTATCATGCTATGGTGTGTTTTTTTTATTAGTATTTTTTGTGACACCTTAACAAAGAACTTGTAAATGAAATTAGAAAGGGTTGTAGTAAAATTATGATTGGGCTTTTCAATATTTCCTCCAATGTTAGAAGGCATAAATCCCTATTTGAATCCTTTGAGAATATATTTTCTTTAGTTACTTGAAATACAAGTTTCTTTGATTATCAAAATTATCTTTCCTTGGTTTTTGTCCACTAAAATTTTTAGAGTTAGGGTTAACGTTTTATGACTAGAGTGAGGCTCATGGTCATTTAAGGGATCCAAAAAAACTATTTTGTTTGAAACAAGGATATCATTTATCAAGTAATGTTAAATGCTACTATTAGACCCATAAATACAAGTGATCCAGTTGGGATGTGGGCACTTTCATTACAAGATGGAAAATTATTAGATCAAGTATTTATAGGATATTTTGGAGCATCTATTTAAAACAAGGTCCTTACCATGTCATAAACAAATAAATTTGGAATTATTGCTTAGGAAAATAACTTAGTTAGTTGTAATTCTAAAATTAAAATTTGTATTTCCTACAATTAATATGAATGAAATGAGACACACCTTGAGGTTCAAAAAGTGATTATTCACTGAATAAGAATATTTGGTTCCAGACTTTGCAGATCGGCCATGGCTTCCGTGTACGCGTCCAAATGATGGTTCATGCCTGAGGAAAAGAAAGGGATTGATTGAGCTGGAGCGGTCTTAATGGATCTAGAGTCAGGAACTAGGGACAGCCTCTGGATGGGGTTTTATGGCTACAATCTTCATGCTCAATAATTTCATTTTTGGTCAGAATGGCACCGGTAACAATTAGGCCAAGGGGCTTTTAACCGAGAGAGCTGAACTAATGGATTCCATTCTTGAAATCATCCATAAAGAGACCGAGATCTGCGATTGCCTCCATGCGATTATTGTTGCCGTCATTTTGCAATCGGAGGAGGGGAGTTTCCTAAGGCTAGATCAAAGCTTTCACGCAGTTGGGAGATTAGATCTTGGGCCTCAGGTAGTGCTAAGGCCTGGATCTGCCAAAACATGTGTCTTTTTGGCTACAGATCCTTATTTCCATGGATCAAACGCAGATGGGTTCCTAAAGGCATGGCTGCTCGATAGATATGTCTACGAGATCAAAGAAAAGATAGACTGCTTCAGGCCATTGATGACTAGGAGAAAGTGCCCAGCGAAAATCAAGGGGGCAAGGGAAAATCAAGTCAATTTCTTATTTCCTACACCCTTGATTATGGAAGTCTGGCACCGAGGTAGGGTCTTTCGACACAAATCTAATGCAGATCTACATGAGCTGGATCTGGAAAGTAACGAAGCCACTTTAGTGCTAAAGAAAGATCTCCAAATTGGTTCTAGTTCGTAGATCGCCAACTGTGCTGAGAAAATTGCCAAGAGTTTCAAATCTTCGTGAGAATGCCCATGGGGAATACAACATTGATCTGGGTTTATGCCATAGACAGTGTAATAGATATGTAAAACAACATTGCCAATCAGTTCAGGTACCGAGCTCGCAAGTAACACTTATTCACAGGGGGCAGATTGCTACAGGATTTTAGATCGATCAAGGGCTACAACATCAAACTAGGATCTATAATCATTCTCAATATGAGACGATGAGGAGGTGCAGCAACTAGCAAATCAACAGAAGGAGGAAGTTGATCCAAATGAAATCGCAACCTAGATCTACACTAGCAACACAGTTGTGAAGGAACATCTCACAAGAGTGTTTTACAAGGAGGGAAAGCTTCTCCAATAGCTCCAAAGCAGGTTGGATCAGAACCAAGTCCATTCATAGTGGAGCAACTGCAACACACTCTAGAACTAACAATCGATATAGCAGAAGCAGAGAAGGTATGCTATAGCTATGAAAAGCTAGCCATCATATGTCATTTTAATAGATTTTGGCCAAAGCCCTTGGATCTGTTTCATTGGATCCTTACAAAATGGTATCTGGACTGTGAGATCCACCTCTGTTCCAAGGGGTTTTTTATAGTTAAATGTCAATCATCAGAAGTCAAAGATCTTGTGATTCAGGAAGGACCTTGGTTCTGGGGATCTTCACCTCTCTTTATAATTCCATGGTTCTCGGAATTTGATGCAAACACATTTGTTGTTTCTAGAATCCCTGTATGGGTACATCTTCATAATATCCCTATCCATTTTTGGGACCAAAAGGTACTCGCAAGCATAGGCAACACCATAGGCAGATATATTAAAATGGATACACAAAGAATAGATGAAATACTTTTTACATCCGCACACATATGCGTGTAAGTAGACCTCAGTAAAGGCTTACCAGGAAGCATAAAACTGAAACACAAAGACCACGGCTAGATGCAGTCATTAGATTATGAAGATACAACTTTCAGGTGCAGAATATGTAGGCAAATTGGACATCTCTGAAATACATGTCCAAAATACAAAAAGAATAACCACAAAAGGAAGAAAACAGGCAATCAACAAAAGGGATGGAAAATTATAGATTCAGATGAGGAGGAAGAATATGAAGAGGAAGAACTTGTTCCAAATGAAAACAACCAAATAGAAACTCAGAAGACTTATGCACAAGAGCCTATGGAAACACAATCCAAAAAGAATTCAACTTCAATGGAAATAAGTGGAACCAAAACGCAACATTCATCAGACACCTCTGATTCAGACAAGGAAAATCCCCAACCCAACGATGAAAATCCAGTTTAACTTGTTCCCATAATTCCATCCCAAGGAGAATGGCGAAAGGTCGAGAATAAAAAGGGGAGGAAGTCATGATCCCCCCAAATGTCAGCTCCTTTGTTCTCATTGTGGTCCTTTTCACTTGAATTTTTGTCTTTATTTTTGTTTTTATTTTTTATGTGCCCTCCACCTTTGACAGGCACTGGGCCGAAATTTCCTCATATGAGGAGGCTGTGCATCTGCTCAGTGGTTTTCTAAATGTTTGGCTGGACTAAATATTCTCATCCAGTGAGCTCTATCATCAGCAAGTTTATAGAGAAAATCGAATGCTTTTGCATACTATGTAACTTTTTATCCTGATAACAAAAGGTTCGATTTTTTCTTTGGAAAAAAAAAATTAATAAGAACAAAATAAATAATTGATATATAAATAGTCTTAACATTAATATTTCAGATTTTTATTTAAGATGAAATTTATTGGGTAATATTCGCAGATGGGCTACTTTTCCATGTTTTTTCCAAAAAAAGGTTCGTTGATTTCTATTTTTTATAAAAATGATTCACCCAATTTTTATGCAATTTTATGTTAAAAATAGCAAGGATAAACATAAGAATAAACTTTAAAAATTTGATGATTAAGTTTATAGACTAGTGATAATGATAACATTGGCCAAAGTTTCTAAACTTTAAGTTAATTTCCTTACTTAAAATTTACATGTTTTCATTTAATATATTCATAAGATTTTATAATCTAAAATAACTATTTTCTATATAATTTTCTTAATATTAAATTTTACAGTTTTAATATAAGTATTATACTTATTTATCGTTATTATTTTTTTTTTTTCATTTCAACCCTTTAGATTTTAAGTTACATTCTATAGTTTACATAATACTTCGTAACAAGTCAATAATCCATTCTCATTAAAAAACTTTATTACCATAATATAAATATTTGTTATTAATATGATGAAGTATTTAAATCTAAAGGTTCAAAAATACTATAAAAACTAAATAAATAACATTTTTTCTCCGAAAAGAATGTAAATATTTATTGCCAATAATAAAGATATAATTTTTATATATTCTAATTATAAATGGTATAGAATCAATCAATTTAAATTTATCTTAAATGGTTAAATTTCTGTCTTTTACTTATCCCAAAAAGTATGTTCATTAAATTAAATTACAATCTGTCTGTGTATTTGAAAGAATAAATAAATTTACAAATTAACAAAATTATCTCTATATAAATATATATAAAGTTAGGGTGAATTTACGATAGTGGTTTCAATGTGGAATGAAAAATGATTACTTCGGTACTCACTCACAAGATGTTATAACCAAAAATGTGAATATTTCCTTCCACCTTATATGTTATTTGAAACCATTCCTATTCTAGCCATGGTTCTCATATTCAATCATTTTAGAAGATATTTACATCAATAACCTAATAAAAAATAAATATCACAAAAGCCAACTAATTACCACATGCACATCCATTTATTTTATATATGTTATAAATATAATAATCACATCCATTATTTTATATATATATATATATATATATATATATTATATATATTTATATTTATTTAAATTTGTAAATTTACTGGTCATTGTTATGTTTAAAAATTTCTTTTTAGCCTGATTAATATTTTATTGATCACACTCAAAGCTGGCTTAAAGTTATTTTTAAATGAAAGCTATGAGTTTTAGAACAACTGGTTTATGCGGGGTTTAGTCTGCACCAAGTCATTAGTTCAAATAGCATAGTGAGGGGTCTTATGGGAGGAGTTCGATTGGGATCCAGATTTCGAGGAATTAAACTATAACAAAGGGTTTCCAAGCTTGATGAAGAGAAAACATATATTTAAATAGGATTATTTTTTTCTTACCATATCACACTATTACCTAATTGAAAACCTTTGATGAGATAATTCCAAAATTGATTTCCTTTATGTAAATTTCTTTACATTAAAGCCCATTTTAATTTCACATGTATCATATGTGTAACTAAACCCTTGACCCTATAAATTTAATGAATTTAGATAAAACTTATCACATAGATGGATTCATTGCTCTTGATGTATATGTACATATTGTGAACATAATTTTATACTAGTTCTTTGTTCTGTATTTTTTCCTCTATAAAATTCACGTTTAAAAGATATCAGTTGATACTAATTATTAGTATATTCCATAGTAGGAAGTATAGAAATCAATTTTTATTGATCCCTTGCAATAAATGTAGTTAATTTTGAAAAAATATTGAATATGATATAGTTCTTTATAATGTTTTGTGACATGCATTATTTATGAGAATATTGCAAAGGAAATAATTCAAATTTTGGAAGAGGATAGCGCGCACTTTGGAGCATAGGATTTGCACTCTTGTTGCTTTCTCGCATGGCATCACCACAAGTTTTCAAGGCTTTACTCCTTAGTTTTGCTCTGGTTGATCGAGTTCCCATTGATATTAGATGGTCCCACATGCAGAGAAATCAATGCTAGTGTAATTAGGGTTAGATTTGTCTTTCTTGATAATTGCTTCTAAACTATGTTGGATTCTTTTACTTATTTGTTGTATTATATTTCATCAAGCAATTACCAAATTATGGCTATATTAAGATCACAAAAATAGAAGACATGAGATGTAGCCACTCTACCACGGAAAAACCGTTATCTATGGGAAAATCCAGTCAATATCTATTCATTCAATAGTTTTTCCTGAGACCCTTGAACCTATACACAAAACACCTCCACATCAAGTCAAACCTCCCTTCTTTGATCCGTACCTTCAACCTAGCATCATCAACACTTCAACACCAACAGCTTTGACTTTGCAACACTAGGCAGGAACTTGCAGCAACAACTTCAACTTTGACAAAGAGACTTTGATCTCCTAAAGTAGCCCACATGAGAGAGAGAGAGAGAGAGAGAGAGAGAGAGAGAGAGAGATAGCCCGAAACTTTGATTTTGTTCTTCCCTTCCTTCTTGACCAACTTCTCACTTTTGTGTAGCACTTTCTTGGATATCGAACTTGTGAGAGAGATTTTTCCCAAATGAATTTGATCAGCTCCAATACATAGGCTTTTGGTGATGTCAAAATTTGCATTTTTTCCTAACTTGATCTCCTTGAGGCAGTCTTGGTGTGGACATTATATAATTCATTTTTTTCTCAAAAATAACTATTTTTACATAGTTCAAAAGCCAAAGAAGGGTCTCATAAAATGTACAATGACTCTAGACTCGATATTAATCCTAGTAGTTCACAACATGAACTTTGAATAATAAAATGATTACCCAATCATGAAACCCATGCTTTAATAAGTCATTGTAACAATAATAAAAAATTAATTTTCATTCTTTTGATAAGTACGTTACATAAGGACTCAAATACATTTATGAAGAGCAAACCTAGTTACATTATTCAACACTCCCTCTTAAATAGGGAGGTATTCAAAACAAGTATAAGGAAGATCTCAAACTACATGAACGATGAAGAGTTTAGGCACCACAATGCCATAGAGTAGATTCCTTACCAGGGAACTATCCAAACTCTCTCAACATTCTAGGGACCATAGTTCCATGCACTAGATTCTTGACCACGACAATCCATCCGATTGTGACTAAACTGGACAAAAGATTTTAACCTCTCTAGGTACCATCAAGATTACTTGCTAACGATTAACCCAGGGATCTAGGTGTGTATCTAGGGTTAGAGCTTTATGAACAACACCATTATCTATACTTCAGGAACTAGACATCAATACATAGTGTCGACCAAATGTCCTCCTAGGAAATGTGTCTCAAACGCAAAGCCTCAACAAATCTTCCAAAATTTTATCATCATCAACAATATAAGGAATATTAATTAAACCAAGCATGCTTATAATATATTCAATATTCTTATTAGGAAGAGACTTTGTTATTATATCAGCTACCTGATCATCTGTCGGGAAATACTGTAGCTTTATGATCCCATCCTACACCAAGTTCCTAATGTAGTGGAACTTATTGTCGATATGCTTCATCCTATTAAGAAACACGGTATCTCCATACATCTCGATGCAACTTTCATTGCCACAATTTATCTCAGTGTGATCCAAAGGCTTCTTAAACAAATATGTCAGAAGTTTCCTCAACAATACAACCTTCTTTCCTACATCACATGCAATCACATACTTGACTTCAACATTCCTCAAACTGAATATAGGAGGCAGGATCCATGAGACTTGAGTCAGAGCTCGTCAACTTCTTGATATTGGTGATAATAGTAGTCCTGGGCTTGGAATCCATCATCCCAAATTTATGCAACAACATGATGATATACTTTCCTTGCCCCAAATATATCTCCCTGGAATTTTTCCATACTTCCATACCTAGGTAATATTGCATGAGACCTAGATCCTTCATCTCAAATTTGGTTTCAATCATCTACTTTCATTATTGTATTCTTCGTTCTACACCTATAATGAATAGATCATCCACATATAATGGAATAATGATTGGCTCATTATTTGCAACCTCGATGTAGAGATTTTGATCAGCAAAAATCTTCACAAACTTAATTCTTAGAAGGTATGTATCTATTCCTGCATACCATGCCCTCAGGGCTTGCTTGCAATCATATAAGGAATACTTAAGTCTACAAAAATGAGTTTCTTGGTAATTCACTTTAAATTCTTCAGGTTTATCAATGTATACTTGCTCATCGATTATGACATTTAGAAATGTTGGCTTCATGTCAATTTGATGGATATTCCATACCATTGTAGCAGCCACTCAAACCAAATATCTAATGGCAGTATACCTTGTAGTGGGTGTAAAGGATTCTTTGTAATCATGCCTTTCTTTTTAAAGAAACCTCTTGCAATAAATATGGATTTTTATTTTTTTATACTTGCATAAAAAATGTGTTTCATCTTGTAGATCCATTTTGAGGTGACGATCGATTTGTCACTATGTATAGGAATGATTTCCCAAACCCCATTCTTCATCATGGATTGATATTCTTCCTACATAGCTTTCTTCCATACATATTGATGAGTAACTTCTTCAAATGTACATGGTTCAACTTTAATTATTTTTTTCATGGATGTAGCATATCCAAAATATATGTTCATTCATTTTTCTTTCTCTAAATTTTCCTTTCTCACTTCCATGTCCTTTAGGATCTTCGAGAGTATATTTTAACTAATTTGTCCTTTTCCTTGTGTCTGGTATGAGCATTGGTTGAATATTATTACTTGGTCCTTCTTCTTCTTCGTGAATTGTAGACGGATTATCAGGTTGTACTTATTCTTCTTCAAATATAGGTAGATCTTCGTCATCAAAATGAATAGGAATGTCCTTGGATATTTTGTAGGAATGAATTTCATCAAATATGACATCCCTCCTCACTTCAATGCGTCTCCATTCCTTGATGTAAATTCTATATTCCTTTGAGGAGAGACTATACCTAACGAAGATCCCTTTGATGATTGTGGAATATAAATTATTTCGTTTGTCCTTTGGAACGTGTATATAGGCATCAATCCCAAATTTTTGTAAATGGTCCATAATAGGCTTCTTCCTTGTGAATGCTTCCTCAGGTGTAATATTTCCAACGATTCTATGAGTGCTTTTATTTTGAATGTATATGACTATCATTGCTACGTATACCAATAGAAATTTTGGTAATTCTTGATCAAGGAGAACTGTTGGTGTACCTTCCTCAATTGTCCTACTGTTTCTTTAGGCCACAACATTTTTTTTGGGATAGTAGGGAACAATAAGCTTTCTTTTAATTCCCACTTGTTTACAATATTAAATCAATTCTTTAGAAGTGTATTCCCCACCATAGTCGGATATGAAAGTATTTATTTTTCTTTCGGTTAGGGTTTCCACTTCACATCTAAACTCCTTGGATTTCTTAAATACTTCATCCATTTTCTTAAGAATGTAGATTCATGTATTTATAGAATGATCATTAATGAATTATAAACAGTAGAGATGAACTCCAAGTGATTTGTCAAACATAGGCCAACACACATCAAAATGTATGAGGTCCATTATTTCCTTAAACCATGTCTCACTATTTGAAAATGGTTTTGTTGTATGTTTTCCTAAAGAGCATCCCTTGCAAACTCCTTCATGAGCCTCTTTCATATCAAGGATGCCATGAAATAGTTGCTTAAGAGTGGGAATGACATTGTAGTGAAGATGACCATATATTCTATGACATAGCTCAATGGCATTGATTTCCATATGAACTAGGGCTTGAGGAGGTGGTGTAATGACTCTATATAAGCTTCCTTCATGAACTCTAATAACCATATTTTTATCAATACTTGAATCTTTTCCCCAAATCAAGACCTTTCCATAGACAAAATCAACTCTATCCCCTTTATCTTCTAAGCAAGAAATTGAAATAAAATTCTTTTTCAAACATGGAGCATATAGTATGTCGTTGAGATGTAGTTTTGTTTCATTCTCTAGCTTCAAATATGTTGATCATAGGCCTCTAACAAAACAGATTTTGCTATCTCCCAATTCCATAGCATTTGAATATAGTTCCTATAATAGACATTGAAGTTGTTTACATTCCCCTATCATATGCCTTGATGCTTCACTGTCAATGATCCATGCATTATCATCATTAGGTGAACATGGAAGTACACTTAAGAACCCTTGATTATTGACCTTGTTGAATAACTAGTAGAAAAGTATTCTTGATCTAGCTCAATGCAGTTTTGAATCCCATTATTATCATAGAGTGAGTAATCATTTCCTTTAATCCAGTGAAGTGATCTTAAATATTCTTTAACCTTACCTTTGATACCATGTTGAGAAATCAATGTTAGTAGAATTAGGGTTAGATTTCTCTTTCTTGATAATTACTTGTTAGTTATTTTGGCTGCTTTTACTTATTTGTTTTATTATCTTTCATCAAGAAATTACCACATTACGTGTGTATGAAAATAAATAAAAACATAAAAAACAAGATGTAGGCACTCTTCTAGGGAAAAGCGCCTATCTAGGGGAAAATCCAGTCAAAGTATCTTCCTTCAATAGTTTTTCTTGATAATCTTCAACCTAGACATAAACTTCTTCCACACCAAGTCAACCCTTCCTTCTTCGATCTAAACCTTCTTCCTAGCAGCAACAACACTTCGACCCTAGCATTTTCGACTTGGTGGAAACAAGAAGAAATTGGTAGCAACAACCTCAACTTTGAAAAAGAGACTTTGATCTCCTAAATTAGCTCACACGAGAGAGAGATAGATATGCAAAAATTTAGATTGTGTCCTTCCCTTCCTTGTTGACAAAATTTGCACTAATTTTAGCCTCTTGTTAAAGGATCAAAAATACCTCCATACATCATTATGAGGGATACAACCTAATTGGGAAGTTAGAATAGTTCCTTTTATGTAGAAATGCTGATTATGACTGGTTAAACTGGGTGTAGTTAACTTCTCTCTATCTCCACTCACTTAAAATATGACTTTCACCTACTCATCGAGAAGGGAAATCAGAATAGTCCTCTTGCTGAATAGGCAAGAAAGTGATCCTGAAGCTGACCTGGGGCTCAGCCAAGCCACAACTAAATTTTGCCTCTCGAAAAAGGTACTTCTAAGATGATAGAACTATAATTAACATGAAAAAATTAACCTAAGATGCAATTATCCTAGACCTATCTCGTTTGAGGGAAATATAAGTCTTTCTATCAATCAAGAGCAAGCTAATGAGATGGGAAAATAGGCGTGCAAGAATTGGAATTGGAATGAAGGAATTAGATCAAGGAAATCATTCACGATATCTATTATTTGTTAAAACAATTATCCACAAATAAATGGCTAAAATGTAGTTACTAGACACTAAATTGTAAATAGCTCCAATTCCTAATAAGATATTCATAAGAACCAAAATACTCATGACATGATACTGAAGTAGTTCAAATAAAATGCCATGATGAGAAGAAAAATATTTATAACTCTAAACCATTAAATAGCTATTAAACTTAAAGTAATAAACATTTATTCTCATACAAATTCATATTTCAAGATCCATTTATGATAAATTTTGCAAGGTAGCTTGATCAAAATTCTAAATGGATTAATAATTAACATTTAACAATAGTTGTTATCACCAAAAATTGATCATCTAGAAATAACTTACTAGATGAAGTACACCATGTAGGGCCAATCTTACCATAGTAAAATTGCTTTCACTATAAGAAATTACTTAATAAACCACTTTTGTTAAGTTATTTCTCATTAGACCCATGAAGAATAATTAATTAAATCATTGTTTAATTAATATTCATTGTCATATTTGACCCAATCATGAGAGATAAATAGATAAATCATTATTTATCTTGTTTTTCTCTAGGAATAATTAACTAATCATTATTTAGTTATTATTCATTGTGAGATTTCACAAAATCCCCAAGGAATACTTAAATAAATCATTATTTGTTTATTATTCCTTAACGACATTTCTTGAGATGATAAATAAATCATTTATTTATTTTTTATTTCTAAATAAATGTATTTAACAAATATAAATACTTTTTTCCCTTGAGCCAAATATAGTTAAATATTCCAAATGGTTAATTCTAGAATTTGAGTAATAATATTTTATTATTTTCCATTATTTGATAATAACCTAATATTTTGTTATAAATTAGATGGTTTTACATCTTCACTTTTGATAATTTTGATTGTTGCAATCAATATTGCAGCTCTAATTATTATCACTCTTGCTCGCCATTTTCCTTTTTCTTTTGAGTTGCCATTAAGCTCAAGCATTTTATTTGTTGGGTTTACACATTGTGGAGAAGAGAGAGACTCTACAAAGCTGAAGACATTGAAGACATCCAAGAACCCATCCCATTGAGGGGGACTGGTAACATTATTTTTTCCCTTCACAAGTGTCATCTAATAAAATGTATTCTTTATATCTAGTTTCCATTGGATCATTGAAGTTATTTGTGCTTATTTTATTATTCCATTTTGATGTTTAACTATTTCTGTTGCATAGATCAGGGCTTTGGTAGGTTTTGTTTCTATCATTTGTTGGAGATCCACATTGTTTTATAGCCATTTTTGTTGTTATGGTTGTTTCTCATCCACAATCTAATGTGGTTTCTTTTCGTACACCTTCGAGAAGAACTCTACAAAATAGATGGTGACTCCACCAGGGATTTTCTAATTGTTGCTAAGATATTGCGACTCCATTGTTTTTTTTTATTTTGATTCAAAAATCTACGTGATCATCAATTTTCATCTTAGGGATTTTATTTTTTTTAGTCTCTTGATGTTGTTTACTATAATTCTAAACTTACACCAGTCAAATTTCTAACATCCGAAAGTTTTCTAGTTATTTCTGCAGGTTGCAGGAACTAGCCGCACGAGAGATGAGAATATTTTTTATGACTTGTCCCCCGAGAACTGAGGAGCTGAGATCATATCTTTTACCCCAAACCTACGATCTCACCCGTATCGATTCAGTACCTATGATTTTAGGGTTTCCAGGAATTTTTCTAATCCTTTTTTGGGTTTTTCTGAGAGCACTCTGTTGGGTTGGTTGACCACTGTCTTAGCCCGATTAGGCCTTGATCTACTCTATTTTGCTTTTCAAAGTAAAATTTGTCTCCCTAAGGCATATAGTATGCTTCCAGCTTTGTAGGAGGAGTTCGATTGAGTAAGAATTTTGAGTTTGTGTAGAGCTTTCGGCCATACATTTCAGATTTGTACCTTTATTTTCAAATCTTTAAGGATAGGTTGTTTCAATCGAAACTTCCTTCTTGAATCTTATTTGGTCACTTTCCTTAGGGTGCCACTATTTTCCCTAGCTTCCACACCTATCACCCTATCTTTTGCACCGATTTTCCTCACTGGCTTTCTTTTTTGCTGCACCACTTTCCACCAGCATAGTGTCACTTGATCTTAGTCATACTAATGCAAACCCAAACCATCATAGTGTTTGCAAACCCAATTTCATTGGGATTTGAATAGTTGATTTGATGTTTATTTGATGTTTTTAATTTCAGTTTATTTAGAGTATTTGAACAATCTTTTTCTTTTTCCTTTTTCAAACACTATCTAGGCTTAATTAATAAACACGCATATATGCACACAAAAACACACCTTAAGCGAACGAATCTTGGTTAATACCGTCAAGCAAGACCTAACTTAATTAATTTATCTCCCCAACAGAGACAAAACCATTTTGTTTATCTCCCTTCACCATTTCCATGTCACTTGTGTCTTGTAACCATTGTGCCACCAAGGCGTTTGTCATCAAGAATTTGAGGTCTTCATCCCTAGTTTCTTCTTGGACGTATTATTCCTCCCCGTAGGGTTCAAGATAGTCCTCTCTCAAGTCCCCATAATGACTCCTCTTCTAGTTCATCAAATTCCTCATCTGATTCTGAGCCTCCACCATATACTATCATCATGTCAGGACCCACTGTAGGTGCAGGAAACCAAGCTAGTGGTGGCTTTGGTTCTATCATGACAGCCACATATAACAAAACAATTATAGGAACCATTATGGTAGCCCCTTTGTTACCTTTCATGGATGGATTCTCCTGATTTTAGCTAGTTGATTAATGACCCCATACACCATGATGTTGGCTGGCCATCTATGCTGACTAAGCTTCCCTTAGACATTACCAAGTGTGAGGGTAATTCTAGAGAGGACCTTACTAATTACGTCCTCTCCTTCCATATGTGGTTTTCGTCTAATTCCCTCATCGATGACTCCATTTATATTCGGTTGTTCCAACACACATTCACTGGAGATGCTGCGATGTGGTACATTGACCAACCCTCTTCTTCTCATTCCACTTTTGTGATGTTTTCTAAAGTGTTCCTTTCATATTTTCAGTTACCTATCCTATACAACACATGTAAAAAGCTCTTGACCACATTTCATGAGTCCTTTGCCACTTGTCTTTCTAGCCATGTCCAGGAATGGCATAGAAGGACGAGCATGTGTTGTGCTCCTTCCTTGGAAAACCTTGTCTACCTCGATTGATTTCTTAGGACTCTTTTAGCACCCATTTCCAAATATGACACATCTTACTTTCATCATAGAGAGGAAGAGGCTCTCAAGACCACTCTAAAATATGAGTTGATTTATGATCAATCTGGCTATATCTACACGATTATACAAGGCTTCCCTTGTCCTCATGGTGTTAGTGCGCTGCAGGGCATCTCATGTTGTTAATGGTATCGTTGGAGCTATTTCACATCCTTCATCATATACTCAACCAAGTTATGGATATCGGCAGTAGGGCACTAGTTCCTCCAACACTTATCCCCCTCCTTCCAGCAATGTGTATTCAAGACAAAGCACATCATATGCATTCACCCAACCACATCAGCATATGTTAGTACTAGCTAGTGCTCAACCTGTATACTAGACCATTTCCCCTTCACCATCTAAGTTGCACCTATGCACCTCCTAGTGCTCCAGCCCCTCAGGCATTAGCGTTGCAGCCTCCCATGCATCCTCAGCTCCAGCAGCCACCACACCCTCAAGGTTATGTGTATGCATAGTATAGTGTGACCGATCACCAAAATTCAAAGAAATAAATGATGGGGAGGGTGTTGGAAATAATAGTGAGAGGGGAGGTGAATCAGTATTATCAAATTCTTTCCAATTTATACAAACATTTGCAGATCTGACTATTTAAACTTGCATATACCTTCCAGACTTATAATTTAAATTATTCTTCAGATGTTGGTCATTAATTTGTATGTCAGAACCATATAATAATGAACAGGAACACAAAGAAAAAGACATTCACACCAAAGAACACAAGATGTAAGGTGGAAACCCAATGTGGGTGAAAACCACTTGCCACAATATGTCTCTATCTTCTTTCAATTAGAAACTTCTTTTTACAATGATTTTGTATTGGTGTAGTCCTTTGAGAATACGTAGGCTGCAACCTGCAGAGTGCTACAACCCTCTCTCATTTTCCAGCTTCTCCTGGAAGGGAGCTACAACCCCCTTAGCTCTTGTACTATTTGAGATACTAGTACGTAGGTGATGACCTACAAAAGGCTACAAACTTCTCTTTTCTTCCAAGGACCACGTTTCATAAATTTTCAGACTGGATCCATGAACATCAAACAGAAATCAAGTAGATGTGCATCAATCGATCCCCGAACTACTGAATCAACCAATAACTTCTAAGAATGCAGTAACCAGAAAAAAACACAAATTTTGAGCCCAGAACACTACAACAATAGAAAAAAGCAGCTAAAATATATTTCAAGAAAAGTCTGCAACTTCACCATTAGAAACCTACAGATATTCACACTTCTGCTGTGTCAAACCTGCGCACCTCCACACCTGAGTTGTGTCTCACCTGCGCACCTCCACACCTGCCCTCTCTCTAGCTTGCGCACCTTCGCAGCTGAGCTTTTATGGTATGCACACCTCTGCACCTGTGTTGTGTCTTGCCTCCGGACCTCTGGGTATAGACGATTTATCAGTCCTCAAATATACCCCTGACTATCAGATTCACAGATTTAATCATGCGCCAAAGAGATCTCAACCCATCAGTGGAACTGTCTTCTAATGCTCAAGTCTCTCCTTGATTGAGGTCTAGCTATAACTCACAAACAGATCACCAGAATTTCAGAGCTTGTTCTTCTTAAGATATTCAACACACTTGTGTGCAGCCAAACGATATCCTTTCCCTTTTATAGCCTAGGCCTTACTCAAACCATGGTCCAAAACCATTGAGATCCAATACTAGGGACCCAAAACTTGGGTTAAATATTTTAGATTCAAAACCACAGACCAAAACCATAGGATCAAAAACGTCGGACTAAATGCCAAGGACGAAACATAAGATTTTCCACGTGTGCATTTTTCTCTGCATGAAAGTCCGTGCACTTTAGGTTCACACTTTTTGTTCGGAAGACTTGTGAGCATGTCCGCACCTTTTCAACGACACACCTGCAGAACCAGCCGAGGACCACAACTTTGTGAACAGGAACCTGCAGAGATCTCATTTTCTTCATTCTTTGAGTCTGATCATCAATTCTTTGCTACTGACCTGCTGCACTATGATCTATCAGATATGATATATCTTCTATAGATTCATCTAGTTACATAAATAAGAGAGTTATTCTTCTACGAGTGGGTTTCCATCAAGTACAACACATGCATCATAATGCCAACAATCTCCCCTTTTGAACTTGATGGCAACAACATCAAATCACTCTCCCCCTTTGACATCAAGGGCAAAGGGCGTACCAAGATATTCTATTTTCTTGATAAGCATTCCACTATCCATACTCCCCCTAAGTACCTGCTGAAATCTCTGAATGAGCTCCCCCTTGGTATATGCCAAGGTGTACCAATCTATCCATGCTCCCTTTGAATACATGCTGAAATATTTGCTCTGTTGAAGTGTGTTGTTCATGCTCCCCCTGACTGTAAGCAAGGTCTGAAAAGAGAACATGACTCCATATATCATAAGAGACCCTCCTATCATCAAAGAATCATACATACATCCATCTCCCAACCAAGTGGGAATTGTATCATCTGATACACCATGAATTGACACATGACTCAACAAAAACATTACTGCATCGATCCCAGACATAGTGGGGAAACCAAGATAGGTTGTTACATGACCTTGATAAGAAGAAACTACAAGACATAGAGATGAAATTTCTACAGCAAGACTATGATAGATATCAACAACTAATCATCAACAACATCTAATAGTCATCATTTAGACCTACGACCATGATCTCCTTCTGCACTTGTTCACCTGAAACCAACAATAAGTTGTGGAATTGATCCAAGATAATGCCAACAATGCACTATTATAAGAATATATGCTCTCCCTGAACCTGTGCCAGATGGTCTCTGACAGACCCATATCGAACTCTTCTTATCCTTCCTTTTCTTTAAGTCGACTGTACCAGCATATGTATGCGTATACCCCATATTAAACACGTGTACAAGAATCTCTGAAGGATTCAATAGCAAGATGATGCAACAACTACCCCCAACTTCTGTCTAAGGTATTCAAATGTCTCCCTAGGCAGAGATTTGGTGAGTATATCAACAACTTTTTCCTTGGAGGGAACATACTCCAATTTGACCTTTTTTTCAAGCACTTGTTCCCTTAGAAAATGATACTTGATAGGTATGTGCTTAGTCTTTGAATGCATGACAGTATTTTTTTAAATACTGATTGCACTTGTATTATCACAAAAGATGGAGATAGGTGGAGTACAGGTGATTTGAAAATCTTGCAAAGTTTGCATCATCCAAAGAAGTTGTGTGCAGCAAGATGCAGCAGCCACATATTCTGCTTTGGCTGTAGATAAAGCAATTGAACTTTGTTTCTTATTGAAACAAGATACTAATCTAGACCCCACAAAGAATGCACCACCACTAGTGCTTTTTCTATCATCCACGCTTCCTTCCCAATCTGCATCTGTATATGCATGAAGTGTGAGATCTGCATCTCTAGGATACCATAAGCCATAGTTTTGTGTTCCTTGAAAATATTTGAAGATCCTCTTGACTACCTGAAGATGTGCTTCCTTTGGATTAGCCTGAAATCTTCCAACTATTCCCACTGCATGCATGATGTCCGGCCAAGTTCCTATTAGATAGACTAGACTGCCAATCATGGATCTATAGGTTGGTTGATGTACTATTGTTGATTCATCATTAGCGCTAAGGCTACATCTTGTTACCATAGGGGTACATACCGGTTTCAAGGCTTCCATGCCATATTTCTTTAAGATCTGCTTTAGGTACTTGGTTTGTGATAAAAAGATACCATCTTTATTTTGTTCGATTTATAAACTAAGAAAGTATGTTAGCTCACCAAGCAAGGACACTTCAAATTCTTTTTGCATCCCTAAAGCAAAGTTTTGACTCATGGCTTCTTCATTGCTGCCAAAAATGATATCATCAACATACACAACAAGTATCAGCAACTTATCATTATCAATTTTTATATATAGATTGCTATCTGCTAAGCCTTTTGAAAAACCTTGTTGATGGAGGTATTTGTCCAGACGATAGTACCATGCCCTTGGAGCCTGTTTAAGACCATAGAGTGCCTTCTTAAGTCTACATTCAAGTTTTGGTTCATTTCCAAGGATGAATCCATCTGGTTGCTCAATATATACTTCTCCTTCTAGGTCCCCATTCAGAAAGGCAGATTTTACATCCATTTGAAATATTTTGAACTTCTGAAAGCTAGAGAGAGCAAGGAACATCCTTATAGCCTCATCTTTGGTAACTGGTGCAAAATTTTCTTCAAAGTCTATGCCTTCTTGTTGCACATACCCTTTGCAAACAAGTCTTGCCTTGTTTCTAACCACATCTCCATTTTCATTTAGCTTATTTTTGAAAATCTATTTTGTCCCTATGACATTCTTATCTTTTGGTCTAGGAACCAACTCCCAAGTGTTATTATTTTCAATCTGCTCGAGTTCTTCATCCATGGCCTTGACCCAACATTCATCTTTGCAAGCCTCTCTTAAATTTCGTAGTTCAGTGGAGGAGAGAAATGCTAGATAGCTTGAAGCCTCTGAAATTGTTCTTCTTGTTTGTACACCTGCCTCTTTTTGCCCCAAAATTTGAGATTTTGTATGATTCTTCTAAACGTTACTGGATGGAGTCTTCTCTTCAATCCTTATCTGTTCTTCTGGTGCCTCATGGGTTTCTTCTTTATCATGAATTTGATTTGATGTTGACGGATAGTCTTCGTCATCTTCAAATTCTTCAGATTTTACCTATCTAGGAGCGCTTCCTTCTTCATCAACCACTACATCAATGCTTTCAACAATTTTTCCAAGCCTTTTATTGTAACATTTGCAATCTTTGCTGTGGGGAGAGTACCCAAGTAAAATGCCTTCATCTGCTCTAGGTTCAAACTTGCCAAGATTTTCAACAATCCTTTTAGTGTAGCATTTGCTTACAAAAATTTTGAAGTATTTTACCATGGGAGTCTTACCATACCAAATTTCATGAGGAGTCTGAGTGTTCTTTACTCAGACGTTTGTCTTGTTGAGGATAGTAACAGTGGAAAATGCGGCTTCACCCCAAAATGTTGCAGGAGTTCTAGACTCATCAAGCATAGCATGAGCCATTTGTTGAATCATTTTGTTCATCCTTTCCACTACTCCATTTTGCTAAGGAGTCCTTGCAGCTGAGAATTCCCTTCTTATTCCATGTTCTTCACAAAAATCGAAGAATTCATCTGAGGTAAATTCCCCTCCTCGATCGGATCTGAGACATTTGATTCTGCAATCTGATTCATTTTCAACCAAAGCTTTGAATGACTCGAACTTTTCGAAGGCTTCATATTTATACTTCATGAGTCCTATCCAACAGATCCTTGAAAAGTCATCAATGAACAATATGAAGTACTCTTCTCCTCCAGGCGACATCTTTCTAGTTGGACCACATATATCACTGTGAACAAGTTCAAGTGGCCTACTAGCTGATCCTTCCTTCTCAGGAAAGTTAGTTCTGGTTTGCTTACCAAATTGACATGATTTGCATATTTTATTGCCTAGAATTTTGATGTTAGGAAGATCATGAACCGCTTGATATTTTCATGCTTTGCTTATCTGGGAGAAGCTAAGATGCCCCAATCTTCTGTGCCATAGCTAGTGTTCATCATTCTTGCCTAGATAGCATGTTGTTCCCCTTCTTTGAATATGTATAAATTATTTGGAGTTTTTGTACCTTTGATCACTGTTTTTCTTGTGTCAAGCTCACGAACAATAAACCCATTTGATCTAAATATTACCTCAGTTCCTTGATCGCACAATTTACTAACACTCAATAGATTATGCTTTAAGCCATCAACATACATAACATTTCTAGCTTTGAATTTCTTTTTCAACTAAGTAGAACCTTTACCTTTTATGAATGCAGGGGTGTCATTTCCAAATGAGACCTTCTTTTCCCTTTCTAAGGCAGTATATGACTGGAGTTTTTCTTTATCACCTGTCATATGTTTTGAGCATCCACTGTCAATGTACCATTGATTTTCCTGTCCTTCTGCATATAAGTCTATCCCACAACTTTTTGGTTGCGGTTCTTTCTTTTTCCATGTTTTGGAACTCAGTGAAGTTGGCTCCTTCTGAGTTGTTTTCCAAAACCTTCTTCTGCATTCAGAGTTTTCATGACCGAAATTGTTACAGATAGAACATTCTATTTCATTTTCAAGATCAAAGACGTTATTGTAGGTTCTTTTCATGATTCTTATCATACTCCTTTGTTTTTGAGCTTCCCTAGTCATGATGGTCTTATAGGCAACACATTGAGCAGCTTTATGACCAAAGTTATGACAAGAGAAACATTGGCCATTGAAGAAATTTCTGCGATTATCAAATCTACCAACCATATGACTATAGTTTCCATTGACATTCATTCTTGGGCCAGAATGATACCTGTGGTCGATTGAAGCTTTTGTTTATCCTTGAAGTAGATTTCCCTTGATTTAGTTGGTAACTTGCATTATGCTTTTGCTATCGATTGTCAACTTGTTCACTTCTCCTTGCTGCATCAAGATAACTTTTGGAGGTGGATGGCTTCTGCGCTTGCTTTTGAGCTTGAGATGCTTCTTCGGAATATCCAAGACCTGTCTTGATTAGAGGAGAACGCTGCACTTTGATGATCTCATCTAAAGTTTCAGATCCTTTAGCAAATCTGAGATTAAGGACTTTTGTTTTCTCAAGTTCTTTTCTAAGTCCCACAATTTCACATTCTAACTCTTCATTGTGTTTATCTTTTTCAGCAAGTTGGAATGTTAGAGTATCTACAATCATATTCTTTTACTCTAAACACACCTTCAGTTTAGATATTTCTTCATAAGAGCTTCTTCATTTATAGCATCTAAGAAATCATCATCCTCAAAAGTCATCAAAAGTCTATTATCATTACCTTGTTCATCTTCATCACTATTTGACAATCCATCACTATCTTCATGCATGTAATAACTCTTCTTATTTACATTCTGTTTTCTGTTCCATCTAACAGGTTCCTTACCTTTGTCCAGTTTATCTTTATGAGGACATTTTGCAACATAATGACCGACTCTTCCACAAGCAGAACATTTGAAAGGTATCTTACCTCTGAATCTTCCAGTTTCCCGTTCTTCTAACATATGTCCTAACTCATAGTAATCTCCTTTTCTTGAAGCCTTGAATGCAACTTCTCTCTTGTCTGATGGTCATCCTTTTCTCATTTCGTAAGCAGTTAGAATTCCGTGCAGCTATGACATGGTAAGGTTCTATAGATTCTGCTTTTCTTCTATGGCAGAAACTTTTGAGTCAAACTTGGGAGACAAAGATCTTAGACCCTTTTCAACCACAATAACTTCTTTTATTTCTTCACCCAAGTTTTTCATACAATTTATGATTTCATCTATACGTAGGAAATAGCTAGCCACACTTTCATCATTATGCATTTTGAGACTTTAATATTTAATTCTAAGAGTTTGTAATTTTGTTCGTTTTACCTGTTCATCTCCTTCACAACTTAGAAAGATCTTTTCCCATATTCCTTTTGCACTTTTTAGCTGCATAACCTTGACGAATTCTGATTGAGATAGACTTCCTAATAGAGTATTGACAGCTTTTTCATTTGTTTCATACTGCTTCTTACCAGCTGCATCTGTAGGAGTTGCTGATGGAAATGTGTATGATGTTTCCATAATATCCCAAACTTATGTACCAAGAGATTGAAGATAGGCAGTGATTCTTACCTTCCAATAGATGAAGTTTCTCCCATCAAAAATTGATGGCTTGATAGATGCTTCATTTTTGTAGTAGCTCATGATGATAGATATTCCTTCAAGTGATCAAGACTTTCCTGAAGAACTTGCTCTGATACCAATTGTTGGAAATAATACTCAGAGGGGGGGTGAATCAGTATTATCGAATTCTTTCCAATTTATACAAACATTTGCAGGTCTGACTATTTAAACTTGCATATACCTTCCAGACTTATAATTTAAACTATTCTTCAGATGTTGGTCATTAACCTACATGTCAAAACCATATAATAATGAACAGGAACACAAAAAAAAGATAGTCACACCAAAGAACACAAGATGTAAGGTGGAAACCCAATGTGGGTGAAAACCACCTGCTGCAATATGTCTCTATCTTCTTTCAATTAGAAACTTATTTTTACAATGATTTTGTACTGGTGCATTCCTTTACCAGTGCGCAGGCTGCAACCTGCAGAGAGCTACAACCCTCTCTCATTTTCCAGCTTCTGCTGCAAGGGAGCTACAACCCCCTTAACTCTTGTACTAGTTGAGATACTAGTACATAGGTGTTGACCTACAGAAGGCTACAAACTTCTCTTTTCTTCCAAGGACCACGTTTCATAAATTTTCAGATTGGATCCATAACCATCAAATAGACATCAAGTATACGTGCATCAATCAATCTCCTAACTACTGAATCAACCAATAACTTCTCAGAATGCAGTGACTAGAAAACAACACCAATTCTGAGCCTAGAACACTGCAACAATAGACAAAAGCAACTAAAATATATTTCAAGAAATGTTTGCAACTTCACCAATAGAAACCTATAGATATTCACACTTCTACTGTGTCAAACCTGCGCACCTCCACACCTAAGTTGTGTCTCACCTACGCGCCTGCACACCTGCGCTCTATCTAGCTTGTGCACCTTTGCAACTGAGTTGTCTATGTTATGTGGACCTCCGCAGCTAGTTGTATCTCGCCTACAGCCCTCTAGGTATAGATGATTTATCAGTCCTTAAATATACCGCTGACTGTCAAATTCGCAGATCTGATCACGTGCTAAGGAGATCTCGACCCATCAGTAGAATTTTCTTCTAATGCTTAGGTCTCTCCTTGATTCAAGTCTAGCTATAACTCACCAACAGATCACCAGAATTTCAGATCTTGTTCTTCTTAAGATATTCAACACACTTGTGTGGAGCCAAATGATCTCCTTTCCCTTTTATAGCCTAGGACTTACTCAAACCATGGTCCAAAACCATTGAGATCTAATACTAGGGACCCAAAACTTGGGTTGAATATTTTAGATGCAAAACCACAGACCAAAACCATAGGATCAAAAACGTGAGACTAAATACCAAGGACAAAACATAAGATTTTCCTCGTGCGCATTTTTCTCTACATGAAAGTCCGTGCACTTTAGGTTCACACTTTTTGCTTGGAAGACCTACAAACATGTTTGCACCTTTTCAATGGCGCACCTACGGAACCAGTCGAGGACCACAGCTTTGTGAACAGGAACCTACAGAGATCTCATTTTCTTCATTCTTTGAGTCTGATCATCAATTCTTTGCTACTGACCTGCTGCACTATGATCTGTCACATCTGATATCTATTATGTAGATTCATCTAGTTATATAAATAAGAGAGTTGTTCTTCTACGCGTGGGTTGCCATCAAGTACAACACATGCATCATAATGCCAATAGAGTGTAGCAAGGGTAACCACGGTAATCAACCTAATCAACCCCAGGGAAGACATCGTAACACTACCAACTAGAAGCAGGGCAACCAACCCAAGCAAAACAAGGTTGTTCTTACGGAAAAACCTTATGCATGTTATGGTGTACATGGCCATTATACTCTTCAGTATCCCCTCTTACCTCAAATGCAGCAAATTTGGAAAGCCCAAGCAAATTCTAGAGGTCAACTACCCATGCATGAACCGCCTCAGAATCCTATGCCATCTCAATTGGCTATGCTTACGAATCGTTTCCCTCAGTAAGTATTTCATGCTACTCAACCTCGGGAATGTCAAATATCCAACCCTCCCTAGTAGTTTCATCCTGGTGACTACCAGATTCTCATGATGAATTCTGATTGGGTCAGTACCTCCAATATCATCTTACAAACTTACTTGTGTCAATACGACAAGCCATCAACTTCGTCCGCAATCGAGCCCAAAATCAGAGAATCTACTAAGCCTCTTATAACACCAAATGGTCCCCTTTATCTCTTAGCCCAAGCTTGAGTCAATTCGCAAGATCCCCATAGGGCCATTATGTGGTAATGTAGCTTCTAACCAAGTTTCCCAGACATACAATATAGTAGACGACTTAGCGCAGTCATGTGCTGCCATGTCAATGTTGTAGGTCCTCCAGTCATGCCCATATAAAAAGAAAGCTCTACTCACTTCTTTGGGTGTATTAGATCCTTTAGATAATCGTTTCATTGTCTTTCCTATTGATGCATCATAACATCCTCCATTACCATCGTCTATTTCTTTCGAGATACTAATCCAAGTCTTTAATGCCATCATCTCTCGATGCGTCATTGATGAAGATGCATCCACTTGTGTGATGTCCACTTACATTTGGAGAAAACTCGTGTCACCTAAATTGTTCGCATCCACCATCAAATGCATGCTTGGGATGGTCACCTGTCCTAGTCTCTCGGCATGTATCATAATTGTCTAGTGACTCTTGTGGGAAAGAATGTTTCTATATAAATTGAGGTTATCGATGCCCGTCCAGATTACAACATTCTATTTGATCGTAGCTACACTTATGCCA
Organism: Pinus taeda; assembly: GCA_000404065.3. Taxonomy (NCBI): domain Eukaryota; kingdom Viridiplantae; phylum Streptophyta; class Pinopsida; order Pinales; family Pinaceae; genus Pinus; species Pinus taeda. The sequence continues at coordinate 298,452 of APFE031268689.1, forward strand.
TTTCAGCCATCGCATCTTCAATTTTTCGCAAGATGTGTTTCCCCATGAAGGGAAGATCATCACTATCGATCAGTTGACATACTACGAGCCATCGTCCTTCGCTAGCCCTGAGTCAATTATCTCATCCATGTCTAGCAAGCAGTCTTCCACCCCTATTTGGTGTTTCACTTGGTGTCTACAAAGATTACACCTTGTTAAGTGCTATCCTTGTTCCTAACCCTCCCATCTATAAGCCCAACTCATCGAGTGTTTGCATGTTACAAGCATCACAGGTTGCTCATATGTAGTGTGGTACCTCTGGTTAATAGTCAGATCCATAACACCCTGTCATTGTGACCTTAGCCAAGCCATAAGGATCTACCCCTCCAGGACCTCCTCCTTTTTTGGGTACCTCTCCTTTGCTCCAACTAGGAACCCTTCCTCTAGGTATTTACTACCCGGGAACCATTCCAGTGAGACATTATCCTACATGACATAAACCTTTCTTGTTTTCTCCTCCTGGAATATTTTTTGTCCCTGTCATGGCTTCATGGGTCTCTCTAATATGAATTTGGTGATCCCAATCTCGTACATTGATCCACCAATGAGCACTCCACCTGGTAAGATCATACCATATCATGCTTTGACCCCAGTTCAGTTGGTCCCTACAACCCCTATCATTGCTCAAGTTCTACCACAACATCAAGAGGAACCCACTCCTATCGTGAAAGTGTCTAGATACAGAGGCAAAGCTAAGAAGAAGGAATTTAAGGAAAAGGCTCCCCAAGCACCTACAACTCCTAACGCTCCAAAGTCGACATGTCCATGTGCTTTGTGTAATGTTTTTGGGCATGCCACCAACAATTATCTCGAGATTCGTTGTCCCAATCCATTATTCAACTATACATTTCTTGACTCTAACATACTTGAGGTACAAGTTATCATACCTGATTCAGCTAAAAGAATTAAATAGTTGCACATGAACCACCCTTGTTCTTTGTTAAATCATTATGGTCACTATTCCCATTGTTCCCCTCGTCTCGATGAATTTCATGATTGTCTTCATGTGCTTCGTGAATTTGAGGCCACTCGTAGTGGATCGTATACTCCTCTACCTCTGGATTCTAGTACCACTAATACACCAGAATAGGGGGACTTTGGTCCCACCATTGTGATCCCTCCCCCCAATGTGAAGATGATGGACTCCATAGTTCATACTTTTTTCATCCTCGACATATTTGTAGGAAAACCTCTCTGGGGTTATTGAGCGCACTTCTGTTGAACCTCCCTCATTAAAAACCCAACTCTCAACATCAGTAGATATTCAATCTACTAGGTCATTGTCTACCACCTCAGATGATGTGTATGTGAACCTTTTTTCTCAGGATGATGCACCAGGTACTTCCGCCACGTTATGCATTCAATCTTCCTCTTGTCCTCCCATCCTCCATTTTAATGATAACATCATAGAAGCCATGACTACCCCTGGTTACCCTTGGGATGATATGCACCATCGTGTGTACTTCCGTCCATATTTGTGAACCCAAAAGTTTGCCCCCGATATTACATGTGATAATTCATGATGTATTCGATACTAGGCCCCTCGGTATCTTCTAAGTTCTCATCGGCGATGATCTTTATCATCACAATGTTGATAGTATCCTTCATCATTGTCTAACTCATCTTGAAGCAGAGAAAGTCCTTAATGCCTGTCACAATGGCAATTGTGCTCGAAACCTCTTTGTTATGGCCACCACCCAGAATATCATGTGTACTAGTTACTTTTGGCCTTCTCTCTTCAGTGATTACATTGAAGTAGTCAAACACTACCCTAATTTCCAACAGTTTTCCCCAAAGAAAAGAGCCCCACCAGCTCCCCTCCATCCTGTCATCGTAACCCATCATTTTTGTAAATGGGCCATTGATTTTATGGAGTCTCAACTACCGTCTGTTAATAACCATAAGTATATTATGGTGGTGGTTGACTATTTTACCAACTAGGCTGATGCCATTCCTACGTTCAACAACATGACAACTACCATGACCCTTTTTTTAACCATATTATTGCTCAATTCAGGGTTCTAAAACAATTGGTCTTTGACCATGGCCGGCATTTTGAAGATGAGGTATGACATAAGCTATCCTCTTTGTTGGGCTTCCAACATCAATATTCATCATCTTATTACCCCCAAGGTAATGGACAGGTTGACGTTGTCAACAATATTCTCAAAATATTGCTTCAGTAGACAACGAATAAGCACAAGACCAACTTACACCTTATGCTCTTCCTAGCTTTGTAGGCTTATAAAACTTTTGTTAAAACCTCCACCGGGCTTACTCCTTTCCACCTTGTTTTTGGTGAGGAGGAAGTGTTACCAATCCAGTGTGAGATCCCTTCCCTTCACCTAGTTATCAAACTTCTGATTGACACCCAACCATTAGAACAAAGACTTATCATGCTTATGCATGCCTTTGAAGACTATCACGTTTCTTTGAAAACCATTGAAGTGGCCAAGAAGTGAACCAAAGCTCAATATGACCTAAAATTCCCCACTCGTACATTTCACAAAGGTGATATTGTTTTTGTTTATGACCATGCTCATGATGTCCTAGGGCATGGGAAGTTGAGATTATCATGGCTAGGACCTTACATCATTTGTAAGGACATGGGTAAGGGGGCATCTCTTCTAGATGATTATGAAGGTCAACTTCTTCCTAATCCTTGCAATGCACTCTACCTTAAGAAATTTTACCCATAGCATATCCCATTGATTTGAGTGTATTTATTTCTTCCATGCATTTAGGTTGGTTGCATCATCTCATTTGTTGTCGTTTGCACATTTTATATGGATCCATCATCAACATTGTATATGAATTATGCTGATCATGCAAGTCACTTCTTCGAGAATCTAGCCTCGGAAGCATCGGCCATTTTCACCCCCTTGCATATGTTATTCCATTCTAAAAACGTGCGCATTGGATCTACAACCAATAACTAGGTTGAATATGATGTAGTGATACATTTGTTAGTCGATGCCCTTGCTAATCTCATCCTTCATCTTCATGTTCGTTTAGATTCCTTTCTTCTTGTCATGGAATTGAATGGTTTGTATCATGCAAATAACCAATTCGTATTTAGAAAATATCTACGAGTTAATTCTGTGGTACGCGAATTTCAAACCATTAATTTCAATCATTGTAACACCCTTTGAGGTAAATTTTAACATAAACAACATAATAGGAAAAAAAATACAATAAACATATTAGCCATCAAAACCCATATATATATCAGTACATTTTCACATGAAAATCAAGGGAATGAATTTTTCATTAATAAATGCAATGAACCAACCAGTGATGGGAATACCACATTCCATTTGGCCATATATTAGCTAAGCCAAGTCTCTCTTCATCCAACCACCCCCGTGCCATATTCCAAGCATGAAAGTGGGACTCATAGAACACATCAAGAAATACCAATCAATGTGGATGCCACGAGAGTTCTCCACCTACATCGTCAGGAATTTCAGTGCCTCCTAGTGTCTTAGCCTTCACCATGCATTCGTAGTCTGATACAAGGATCACTAGGCCCTACACCAAGACATACTCTCTAGGCTTTACCGTTCATTCCATCCTGGAATCACTAAGCCCAACATAGCGAAAATCCGCCTGTTGGCTTTACCGTATATTCCACAGTTCACCAGCAAGGGTTCCTAGTCCCACCGAGGCACACAATCTGGCTTTACTACAGTTGACAATCTGGTTCAAGGGTCACTAGTCCAGTGGCTTTGTGCATCCTTAGTCTGGTTTAAGGACCACTACCACCACGTGTTTATGAATTCGGAGATCCAACCCACTCAGCTTTGAATCCAATCCAGCCATCCCCCACAAAATGCATGAGAGAACCCATCTCATCAAAGCTATTAGGAAATGTAAAGGATAGGCTGAAATATTATCACACCTGGCAAAAACCATGCCATGGTAAGAAAAGAAAAACATGCAATCCCATGCATGCCAAATCTAGCAAGGAAAATACACATGCAATTTGATACCTGCAATGAATCCTCTTGTAGTTGCTTGATCCTTGCTTCATCTTGCCTTCTTCACCTTTCTTGCTCCGATGCCAAAGTGCTCCAAGAAAACCTTAAGTGTCCAAGAGTATGAGAGAGAGGGAGAATAATGAGAGGTATCTAAAGCTAAACTGACCAAGTCCTACCCACTGATCCTCATAAGCCTTTTTATTATTGAGACCTCTATTTTCTTTATTTTCCATTATTTTCCTTCAATTTCCTCCTCACACGCAAAATGTGACCTTTCACCTCATTTTTCTCCTAATTTCCATTATTTTCCTTCATTTTCCTCTCACATGCAACATATGACCTTTCACCTCCTTTTTCTCCTAATTTCCATTATTTTCATAAATAAATGTGTCAGAATACCTTTTTTCCTCTTTAATGCCTTAGCCATTGCCTTTTACAATTTCCTTAGCCATAAACAACCAAATGAACACCCCCTACGATGTCTTGCCCACCATTCAGCTTGGAATACGTGTCCCATCATCCATGGTACTTATATATTTTTTACATGGAATTTTTCACAATGGTTATTATAGAACCCTCGCCCTTGGGGGAACATCTTCCTTGGTGTTCAATGACACCTATAACCAACAGGACTTTTGAAAACAAAACGTACTACCCATGGTGATTTATAACATAGCTTATTGCAGTATTTACAATGAAAGATCTGCTCAAAATCAAAACATCATGGAAATGTGACAACATACCACATAGTGGAGCTTTATAACACTTCTCATTATGGTAATCATTCTGCTTAAGAAAACTCATATTACATCATAACCTCATGATAACATAACCACATGATGGCATAATAGCATTACACCAATACTGCATAGTGGAGCTTTATAACATAGCTTTTTATGGTATTTACATCCATACATGGGTGTACATATAACAACATCATCAAAATATATATACCAAAACATATTGCAAATCATATACCAAACATATATCAATCATACACTAATCATCATATAACATATAGAAAAACATCATAAGGCATATATCAAAACATCGTATAGCATGTATCAACCAACATAAAGCACATATAAAATCATCATAAAGCATATATCAATCACCATAATGCATATAACATACCAACATAAATAAAATACTAAACCATCATAAAGCAACTACCAAACCACCATAAGCAACCACCATATCATGCTGCTAATTCTTGTAGTCGATTTCAACTACCAAACCAGTGATGTTCATGATTTTTGTACGACGCACTTAGCTTCCATCAGTTTTAAAATAAATTAAAATAAATTCACAGCATACCTCATTGGTAGCTCGTCAATATGGTACATTTGCAATCATGTTCGCTTCCTGTCACAACAAGTCAAACTAACATATTTGACCAAGTCGACATGTATAAAAATATCACATCAGGTTAGCTCAAACATAACCATCAAAATCATAAATGACATGTAACCTTCATAAATCACATGTGATCATCATAGGTGAGAATCATAAATCACATGCATACCAAAACTAAAATACAATACTAATACCTATCCTTCATCTATGCTTACTTCTACCTTGGTTCTTTTTGTAACACATTGGATTGATTTCCACACCCGACAAACATCCAGTGCCTTTTCCTCAACCATGTGCACATACACATAGTTTGTGTCACACACATATGACCACATATGACATGCACCTCCATGCAACACATGCATCTACACCTAACATATAACACATACACCTACACCCAGTGTATAACATAGTGCATTGTATATACCCAATGTGCAATACCACCAAATACATGTACCTACACAGAGAACAACACAATGAGTAGACATGCCACAATCATGACTACATGATGCACATACATAATACCACATGCCCATAACACAACATGTATGGCATGCACACAATACCACACGTACACCAGAACCATATGTACAACATGTACACAATACCACGTACACCGCACCACCTGCACAACATGTGTACAACATCACATGTACATGGCACCACATGCACAATGTGTACACAACACTACATGTAGACTACACCACTATACAATGTGTACACAATACCACATGCACACAGTACCACACGCACAACATGTACATGACACCACATGTACGTAGTGCCATATGCATGACATGTTCACAGAACCACATGCACATGGCGCCACTTATACAAAATTTACACAACACCACATGCACATGGCACTACTTGTACAATCTTGCACACCACACCATATGTACATAGTACCAATGTAAAACATGCACACAACACCAATTTTCATAGCACCTTATGTAACATGTACACAACACCACTTGTACAATCATGCACATAACACCATATGTACATAGCACCACATGTACAACATGCATGCAACACCACTTGTACATAGAATTTCATTCCTAGCATGTACATAGCATTATCCGTACACAACACTGCATATCCAACATGCACAGAGCACCATATTCACACACACTACATATACCTCATGAAGATAGTACAATATGTATACAGCATGCCATATGCAATATTCACAAAACCCTATTTGTACCATCTTGCAGATAAAATTGCATAAATAACATGTATACATGCTACGTATACACAACACCACAAATGCACACATCATAGATGAAACATGTACAACATATACAACATATGCACAACAATAGTACCACACATCCAAAACGATATTGTCCTTACCAACAGACCTTGCTTCCGGTATCTCATCCATGCTTATCCTAGCATGTTGCAGACCAAACTACTTTCACTTTGTTGATGTATCCTTCAATATTACCCACTATAACATAGACATAGGCATAATGCAAGTATACAATATCAAATCATATCCACATGACACTGACCTCATATATTTGTCATGACTATTCTTCCCAATTGATTCCTCCTAAGACCACCAACCTCTTCATATTTTTCTCCTATATAAGCAATCATTCCTCCACAAGAATGATTCCTAATAAACCTATTGGATAGTAACATAGATACATTGATACATACATACATATATCAACGTTAGCATTAAACAATCTTAATCATCTCAAACAACGACATACATTCATACATGTATACATATATAAACTTCAACATAATCATGATAAAAAAAAATTACTAGATAACATAAGGTCTAGGTTAAGAGAAATTCCTTATTTATGCATAGGCATTGAGAGAAATAGTTCCCAACATAGCCAAAGCATATGACACCTCTGATCCATTTACTTTACCTTTTCTAGTTACCTTTCTCATGTGTGCACTACTTATGTCCATTTACCACAATGGACCCAACCAGTCCAGCTGACTGTCATAGTCTTACCTTCCATTGCGCTTACTCATACACCAAGCTCCCTCTAAGTCTTACATCACCTCTTTGGTACCACTTAGCTTTCCTCGAGCTATAATAACTTTCCTCTTTCCCAACCAATTCCCAAGACTTAAAACATAAAAGGTCAAGACAAGAAACAAATAAGAAGAAGACCATAAAACCAATAACAACATGACTCCACAAACGAAGTGGCATAGGTATGCACCAGACAAAATCAAACTTGCAAATCAAGCACAACAATCGTAAAAGACCAAAGGCACAAGACTAACAAAAAACACTATGACTCAATGCCCATGGTTCCCAAGGAAACTCAACCAGACCCTTCTTCAAGGTGTCATGGCAACCTCTCTTGCCACACAACTCCCTGCATCATGCTCACAGATGTGAACCACATGTTCAAAATATCAAGACAATCATATTTATCAAATTTTAATAAAATTTTACAAACAATCATGTTATAGTGTACAGTCATTAGACATAATGCTACAACTATCAACTACATTCAAGTACATATCATCTGTCTCAACACATACATGTTATTACAATAAGAACAAATCATTTGAACACATACTCATATTAAGAAATTCATTAATCATTCAACCACTTGCAAACATAGCATGTTATATAAATCAATTAGATGAAATAACAGGAAACAAATAATCAAATACCAAATAAATGACATAATCAACTATGAAACACCAAGTACAATACATAATCAAACTCACACCTTAATGTACCTCAGGGGAGGCTATCTTGTCTAGATAATCAAACTAGTTAGCAATATATATATTTACAACATGTCAACTTAAAGCATGATAACCATGATAGTAACTAACTAACATGTTCATATTTCAAGCTCATATGCATGTGTCATTCATGCATAATAATCACATATGTATGATCAGTCTAGATTAGTATGACACCATATAAAAAATATGTTAGCTTATACCTGAGTATCACAACCATAACCATTTGCATAGGTCAATCCAAGTTAACAAAATACATATAAAATCAAGATCTTCAAGGCAATGAACATAACCATCACTCATATGACCAATCCAAATTATAACGTCAATATCTCAATGAAATAACCCTAATGATCAAGTTAATAGCATATAACAACAATAAGTTATATATCACGGTCATCAACAACATAAAACCAAATCATTAAGCTAACTGTCATATAACAATGAACAAGTTAGCCTATAACATACTCATCAACAACATATAGCATAATCATCATGTTATCTAATATAAAACAACAATAGAAATGCATACAATTACAAGTTACTATCATTCTTGACTATCCAACACGTGTGCATATAACTACACTAATCAACCAACATTTATCATGAATGTAACCATAACATCAAAAGACATGTACATAAACCTAATATATATAAAATTAATGAATATAAAAATCCTTAACTTACATAATTACATACCAAACATACACTACCTATATGACGATGTTCTCTTACCCCAAAGTCCAATGTTGCAACCTTATTATAATGATCTGCATCTCCTCCTCTATCTTAGCCAACACATTAGCATCATAACAAACAATAGAATCATGGTGACCTAACTTGCATACAATGACTTCACAAGGCATGTTTGACCTACTATACATGCATAAGAAGTACATATACACACACAAAAGATGAGTACAAAACCATATATGCATCATTCTAGCTAGAGTTGAGTCATCAATGCATGACCATATCAAGTACACAAACCATGACCTCATGCATGACAACAACCATTACTCCATTGTACACATTGCCACATGCAACCAATAGTATGCATAAGCAACGCCAAATCAACTACACCTACGCATAAATGCATGTAGTCAAACATAAGTGATCAATTCTTGTAATAAACCTAAGAGACTGATACATGTAGTCAAAATATTCAAAAATGTAACCTAACATACAAGGATGTAAGTAGGTATCATGAAATCAACATTTAAGCGACATATAATTCATACACAATCAGTCACATGTTCCAAAATCAAGACATCATGTCTATTAATTTGAAATCAGCATTCAAAAATACTAACCACCTATAAACATACCCCTTACTATCCATGGTCTACACTAAGGTAGAAGGAGGAAGCTACTATAATGGTTCGATCTCCAATGTCCATTTATGGAAACAGGATCTACAAAGCTCTAATAAATTTAACCACACTTGAAAAGAGATTGATTTTCATTTCCCCTACATTTTGTATCAGACTAAGTCAAAAAAATTTCACTTATTCCACTATAACATAATAACTAAAAACATGTCACTTTTCCTTTTCTTTACATGCAACTTTTCAAATTCCTTACATGCAACCTTTTAATTTCCCTACATGCAACTCTTCCAATTCTTTGCATGTAAATAGGCAGAGATTAAGTATATCCATATTATCATACTACAATACTATTGCATTTGAAAAATAACATTTTCTACAAACAATTACCATACTTTTACATTTTCTTCAAACAAATACTATACTATTACATTTGCATGTAAGCACTTCTTCAAACACTTTACATGCAAACTAATATAGCAAAGTATTTGCAAAAAAAGTAAGCATATATCACTGCAAAAATAATATTACACTTCAATACTATCCCCAACCACAAACAACATCCTCATTGCGGCATTTTATCAAAAACTCTGTATGCAATTAATCATTGAACCATTCAAGCATTTCATCAAACAATTTGCATGCAAACTAATATAGTGAATGATTGCATATATCCTAAAATGTCGTAGTACAAGTTATGGAAACGGAACCAGATGATCATTTTTATTTTCCCTCACTATGTTTGAAGTTTCGACTTCTGAGATTTCATAGATGAAAAGTTATAACAAAATACCAACACAATCCTATTTGGTGCATAATTCTAGGAGTATCCATAAAGCTCGATTTACACCGGTCATATCTCCTGAAATATAGTGAATAAATGTTTGAAATTTTTATCACAATATAAGTGGGATTTCCTCTCATTGTGGAAAAAGCTTCTACTCCTAAGAGTGTCCATAATAAAAGCTATAACAAAAATGTTAGCATGACCTATTTGGGACCTAATTTTAGGAGCATTCAGAATGCTTGACTCCCTCTGCTCATATCTCCTAAATTATTACAACACAATATCTAAAATTTCTACCACATAATCACTGGGATATCCCCTTAATGTGGGCAATTTTTCACCTTCTAAAAGCCTACAGAAGAAAATTTATTGCAGAAATTCCAACGTGGACTATTTAATGGTGCATTCAGGAAAGTCATTTTCCTTAGATCATCATTGCTAAAGTATTGTGAAGTAATAACTGAAATTTTTACCACATTATCAGTGGAATTTACCTTTAGTATGGAAAAATTTTTGACTTCCAATATTCCGTAGAAGAAAAGTTATAACAGATATTACAGAAAGGTCTAAAATTAACCTTTGTTCTTCATTTTACCTATGATAGAGCCAATCTCATCCAAGTGTTTGAAACCATGCTCTGATACCACTATGCAAGAAAATGTGATGCAGCTGCTGATGTTGATGCCTTCTTGTTCTTTCCTTATCAACTTTTGCCATCTTTCTCTAGGAATGCAAGTATGCCACACCCTCCATGAGTGCTCCAAGAAAGTTCTAAGTGTCCAAGAGTATGAGAGAGAGAGAATAATAAGAGACATCCAAAGCTAAATTGACCGAGTCTTGCCCACTGATCCTCATAAGCCTTTTTATTAATGAGGCCTTTATTCATTTTCCATTACTTCCCTTCAATTTCCTCCTCATATGCAAAATGTGACCTTTCACCTCATTTTTCTCCTAATTTCCATTAATTTCCTTCATTTTCCTCCTCACATGCAGCGTGTGACCTTACACCTCCTTTTTCTCCTAATCTCCATTATTTTCATAAATAAATGTGCCAAAATACCTTTTTTCCTCTTTAATGACTTAGCCATTGCCTTTTCCAATTTCCTTAGCTATAAACAACCAAATGAACACCCCCTAAGATGTCTTTCCCACCATTCAGCTTGGAATACGTGTCCCATCATCCTTGGTATTTATATATTTTTACATGGAATTTTCACAATGACTGTTATAATCATGCTCGTAGAGCCCAAAATAACTATGTAGATACCATTGTAAACAATATTATAGATTGGAATTTAGCACAATATATCAAATAACACAACCATAACCAAAACAAATGGCAAACCACAATCTTCATATAAAATATGCATAACCACATTATGTATCAACATATAAAAATAAATGTGTTTGGATTCTACCAATATAAATACATTTGGTATACCCATAACATACTTGGAAGAACATAGGCCCCTACATATCGTTATCATCCTTTGGAGGTTCTTGTGCCAAGTTAGGTCAAGATGATTGAATCCCTTTTTCAAGCACATGGAACACAATGGAAACCCACAAACTCCTCTTGCTAGGGGGCAAGATCCCCACCTTTGCATACCAGATTAGTCCCCTACATCACATATCCTTGTGTGTAGTATCCCATGCTTGGGGGCATGATGGTTTTCCCCTAGCCATCTTCTCAATTGATTAACATAAGTCTCAGCCTAGATCCCACCGGATCTAGGAATGGTTGAGTAGACATTTGATACCATATCTCCAAATATTTTACTCTATGTCATACCACCTTTACCACATGATGAGCCTTAGTATTGCAACAAGAATGCTACAAATCCCAAGGCTACCGACTTTAATTATCAACCTAGGGTTCATACAAACTTAAGATGTATTGACACCATATGTGCATCATTCAATGTGTCCTTCATTTGATTTCATTATGTAATGGAGTGCATGTACTGAAGTCAAATCCTAGACTAATTGTAGAAAAGGAAATGTTCGAAATGGAATCTTAATCTATTGCAAGAAAGAAAGTACAAGGAAATAAACTTATTCTAATTACATAAATATCATGAATTAAATGTAAAAGAAACCTAAATTAACCCTATTTATCACATGCAATGATTTAAACTAACTGAGCATGAAACATGATCTAGTGAGGAATAACTTCTGTGTGCATGTTTAAATATAAGAGAACTAATTTTTTAAAATCCTTTTTCTTTATAAATGCAAATGCTAATCTTTCCTTGATCTTTGCGAGGGTAGACAAGTGTGGAGAAAGAGGGTTAAAATGGTCTTGATGGCATGGAGGTCAAGCAGAGGCCTAATCCTAGCTTCACTGATGATTTTTCTCAATTGAGGCTCGAAATAAGCTTTACTACATGATGCTACTATGATTTTCTATAGGATGCTACAATGATTTGCTACAGGATCCCCTGATTTACTACATGATGTTACATATTTACTATAAGAAATTATAATTCATCAAATGACCAAGAAAATCAAATCAAAATTGGAAGGGACAATTTTTTTTAATTAACTAGTATGCCTTAGGTTCCCTTTCTAAGTGGAATCTCTCAAAAAGACCTCTATGAACCCATGCTAAAAAATAGAAAAACATTACTAGTTGAAAATCTAGAAATTCGAGAGCTAGTGAGCTAGTAAATCTAAAAAATGCCTAACCTAATCAAGTGGAAATGCAATGGTGTAATTTTTCTTATGAACTAGAATGTTTTTTTGATCTAATTCAAGTGGAACCAACTCAATTGAAACTCGTTAGCATGCTAAAAGTTAGCAGAAATTTACTATTCTTTACCACAAAGGAGTTCCAGAAATCTAGATTTGGGAATACAAAAGCTAATCCAAGTAGCTCAATGATTATCATGACCTTCCAAATATTTTCCAAGGATGAAATGATGCTTGTGATCCTGAAAAATAACTTACATCTGTCATTTAATCCAATCTTATAACGAGAAATCATTTATACTAAATGTAGAAATAGAAAGAAATAAAACAAGAGATGCATGTGAATAAGAAGTGGAAAGAATACATGATCGAGTTGAGGAGATTGGCAGGTGGATTAATGAAGATGCGAAGGGGTGCAAGGACAGACAACGCCACCAGGTTTCGGAGCATGATGGATACAGGTGGTAGGAGCGGCGCGATGGATCATGGACTGGAGCGAAAGGACAGCAGGGGGATGGGGAATGACGGTGGCATCGTCAGGATGTTAGACAAAGGCCAGGGAAATGATCGTGAGAGGACAGGGGACAACAGAATGGACAGGGAGGTGGAGCCTAAGGCCATTAAGAAGGGAGGTATAGGGAAGACAAGGTGGCGAAGAGGGTCGAGGGGTAGAGCATGCAGGGAAACCGACGAGAGAGGAGATCACCGCCAAGTTACAGACAGGAGAAAGGCCAGCTTGGGAAGCAGGACAGAAGGAGCAGCGGCGCACAGACCGGGGACAAAGAACAAGGAAAGAATGGTTGCGGAGGGAAGCAGAGCGGCGAGAAGATGGATGCGAAGAAATGCTGGTGATGGGGACCAAAGCCGAGCAAGCTTGGACGTAAAGGGCAAGGGGAAAATGGAAGCGGACTGCGAGCAATTCTACATCCCGGTGTATGAAGTGTCCAAGGATGATAGTGAAGCCCAGGAAGATGAAGTGGAAATGGCAGAGGCAGGAATTGACAAATGCGGCCAAAATAAGCAGGGCATCGGAAACAAAGATATGAAAAGGGGCCGGAAGGAAGCCGAAGATGAACAGGAGTTGGGTGCTGAGTTTGGGAAAGGCAGGTGAGGACAAGGGCGAGGCCGTCGTGGATGAGGAAGGTAAAGCAAGCGGGGAATCACAGAAGGGAGAAGCAGGAGGGCAGACGCTATCGGGAAGGAACAGCAGAAGACGGGGAGGCCAACACGGGCGTAGAAGGAGGACAGGGGAGGAGAACCATAGAAACAAAAGTTAGAACAACAGAGCAAGCATATAATGAACGAACAAACCTAAAAATTCGAAGAATAATAGAGCACTGGGAGGAGGAGGCCATTCAAGCATAGTCAAAGGAAGAAATGGAGGATTGGATGGATCTTATGTCAGACCCAGGCCGTACCTAAGGCAGAATGACTCTATATAAGCAATCCCTGCACCTCTATTGGGTCATGAAAAGACTCATGGCCAAAGCCATGGAACATATAGCCTTAGAGATGGCTGAATTGTCACAGGGCATCCCCAACCTGAAGAAAGAGAGGAGGAACATCGATCACCCTGCTCATGTAAGACAAAAGGCTAGAGGACCTTCAGAAGCAGCTCGAGGCGAATGACCTGGTGGTCAAGAAGGAAAAGGAGCAGCATGAGGACACCGAGACTCAATGAAGATAGGCATGTTTTTTTGATATAGATAGAAAATGCAAGTTTTTAGTTTTTCCTTAGATATGCATAGGAAGTATGATAAGACTTATTTGTAGCTCTCTGTCAATGTTACTATTTACCAGATGAATGTTTACAAAGCTTGGAAAGACAGGATGAAAACCTTTTATTTTTGGTCTGTAGTCAAAAACAATAGGTGGTCAATAAACCTGGTTTCCCTCCGGGGCAGGTTGAGATCACCTTAAGATTGTAATGTTTTTTCTTTATGATAATAGAGAATGGCAACCCCCCAACTTACAAAAAAAAAAAAAGTGGAAAGAAAGAAAGGAAATGATACAAAAGGGATCTGAGGCTCTTGGGATGGCCATGCCCAAGGAAAATTGGAGACTTGTGGAGGAAAATAGGATTTAGAGTCTAAACATGACACCAATCTTCATTATTTTCATCAATATAATTACATCTCTACAAGAAAATACAATGGAGCTGTAAAAATACAAGTTCTCTCCACAAGAACACCAATTGAAATACATCCCTAGAGGAAAATTTGACTTGGTACGTATAAAAAATGATTAGTAATCATTCCCCATGAATTGAGGAATATTTCCCCAATGAAATCCCTTGATTAGTGGATCTGGTCCCCAATACTAGGAATTTGCATTAAATGACAGGGAACACATTCCTAGATTTTCTCAATCATTTGAGTTCCATAATATGTGCCATAATTCCATAATACCTTGTTGATTTATTACTTATTATTGATCCTCCCATAGTATGGAACAAGTCCCTAAATTATCTCCTCCTCTAAATCCTCATAATCTGCCAAATATTCTCATAATATTCCACAAAAATAAATAATATTAAGCACAAATATCCAATTATTGATAATATTAAAATTAAAAATAGATAATCTAATGTAGAAAGAGAGGTTTAATGTGTTGAAGGATGGTCATAGGCCTTAAATTATTGTTTAATTTAGAGATATGAGACTTAAATTATGTCTAATTTAGAGGTCCATCATACCCCCCGCCGAAAGTGTTGCTCATCCTCTGAGAAAATTAGTGACCTCATTGTGCCTCATCCATGGCCCTGGTGGGCTCTTTCTTGTGCATTAAGGATATTGGTTGTAGGTTATGCTAGGACAAGCCCAAAAAAACATTTTTGTAAAGAGAAATCATTGTTTCTTGTGACCATTAGCTTTCTTTCTTGCCCTTATTCAAGATGAGTTCTTGAATATTTTTTAGTTTAGCAAGGTCTTCCATATCTTTATTAACCTTCGACTACCTTGTTCCACCATTTGGACACCTCTAAAACCCTCAAACTTCCTTTTTGGAAACCCTATTATAACTACATGAAACCCTTTTTGAGCATAAATGATATTCTTAGCCTCGGACAAGCCCTCAACTTGACTCACATGACTTTTTCCCATTTTTAGGCCTTGGAAAAAAGCTAGAAAGAGATTGGAGAACTCTTGGAAAACATATTTTCATCACTATAGTTTGAGTTTTGTTTTGATGGTGAATGCCTCATTTCCTTTTGTTTCCTTCTTCTTCCCTCTTGTGGCCTAGGTGACTGCCTAATACCCTTGGAGTTCTCTGTTTTGATTAGGTCTCTCTTAGGCATTATCATTTTGGGTTTAATATAATGTGTTCATTTTTTCCTTCTTGTAGCAACATTTTGCCTTCCTGTAGTAGGCATTGCTGCTCTTTTAGTATCCTCTAACTGTATGGGAGTGACGATAAATGATGAAGAGGGATTGGATGATGATGCTAGGCCTCAAAGGGAGTAGTGTAGGTTTGTGAAAATGGAGAGGATGCTCTATTTTCTTTTAAGAATGAAATGGAATGGATGAATGGATAATAGATGGTGAATATGAAGTGGATGGAGGGCTTGGAGTGTTGTGGTGACTTGGCCTTCGCAAAAAAATATTTTCTTAGCTGTTGACCTCATTCCTTGAAATCATAACCCTTCATAATTTGCCTTTTCAACATTGTCTGAGTGAAGGAGTGAGTTGTAATTAACTAGTTGAAGGTAGCTAAGATTTTTGACCCATCCCTAGCTTATAAAACCTCATATCTCATGCATTCATAATAAATTTCTAACTATAATATGCTCAAGAGAAGAGGTCAAGAATATTGCATACTTGTACCTATGTGATGGCCTTCTAGTAGATGTTGTTTGTTGGAGAGTGAAATCCTTGTTTGTATTTGTTGCATGTGTTTTTCTCTTTTTCCTTTGATGTTTTCCCTTGATGTACATGTATTAGATGGTGATGTTGATGAATCCTCACTGTGCTGGTGGGTTCCCTCGTGTTAGCTCCCCTTTTCATGTTTCTTTGATGGATGTGGAGTGTTGTATATGTCTCCTTATCAAATTTAATGGATGAGGAATTTTAGACGAAAATTTTGTGTCTACAATTCCCTTAGACTACAATATTTTTAAACACAACAGAAGGCTTTCCTATATTCTTTTCACTTGGAAAAATGTGGGAAAGTTTAGCTCCTACCTCCTCATCAGTATCTAATTAATCCAACCTCTATTTCTCATTCTAAAGATGCCCACTACCAATCCTGTAGTCGTTGTTCTATATCCTATAGGATCTCCTGTACGATCCTATAGGTTTTTAGCGAATCTTCTAGGTTTATGGGACAACCTTTTGTATCTAACTTGTTTTGTCTATACTTCCCAAATGGTAGAATGGATTGAATTGAAAATTTCAAAACCTATTTCCATCATCATTATGCACCTCCCCATAGAAAAAACTTAGTCAATGGATGCACAGATCTAAAAAAAAACTAAAAATGGTTGAAAGTGATGGAGGCTAATTTATTGAAAACCGTTCACTGGAATTCAATGAAATTGCTTGGGCATGTTACCATAATCCATATTCATCTCTCCATGAAACATCCTTTTAAATTAATACAATGTTATCAAGAAAATGCAAAAGTGGCTATAAGTGATGGAGGCTGATTTCTCAAAAACTGTGAACTAGAATTTGGTAAAATTGCTTGAGCATGTTACCATCATCCATATGCATGTCCCCCTGAAAAATATTGGCAAATGGATGCATGGTTTTCATGTTATGGAAAAAAATCCTACTTTATGTATTTTTGTATCCTATAATAAAAAAGAACATCCTATAGTTTTTTAGGACAGCAAGTGAACTGAATGGTAGAAGCTTTAGAATGAGGGGTGGATGGTGAAAATAGATGAGGGTGATGGATTAACATGGCCTTGGCCTTGTAGGAGCATTTGAACAAAGGAGGAGAAAGTCAAAATTTGACTTCATTTGACTAGGCTTGACCAATTTTCCTTTTGGTACTAACTTGTTCTTGTTGCTTGGAGATGTTGGAGAGTACATGCATTCATCAGAGAGATACATGAAGAAAATATTTTTTATTATTTTCTCTTTTTTTTCTTCTAGGCCTACTAGCCCCCTCAAAGAGGTTTTCAACTAGTAGGTCTGCCTAGGTGCCTCAAAAGAGGTTTTCTCCTAGGATCTTTTCCTTTTTCTTTCCTCTTTTTTCTTCTTTCCTCAACTCATTAACTGATTTATGGAGGTTTTCAATCAATGAACCAATATCAGGAGCCTCCGAGGAAGTTTTCACTTGAGATTTTTATTTTTTTCTCTTTTTTTTCATCATAATTTTTTTTCTACCCTACCCTACTTGAAAACAAAATCACTTTCAAGTATACAAATACTTCCAATGGAGTCACATGCACATCATGATGACAGAGAAAATGATGTGTATGCTTGAAATGTTTGCCTTGACATGTACCTAGATTTTAGATACCAAATGATTTGACCTCTATGATATGAAGCACAATTGAAGAAGAGAGTATTGCTACAACTTAGTGACTTTCTAGAACCATATTTCAATATAGCTCTGATGCCTCTGATCCACTTTCTAATTTGGACCATCTTGGATGTCTTCTTCTTTCATGACCTTCAAGTCTTCCTCTTTTCTATGGTTGATCTCTTGAATACATGGTGGATTCAATGATAACCATGACAGATCTTTCTCAATCTTTGATTTTGATGTCTACTCTTCATCAAGTGCAACCCATGATTATTTCATCTCCTCTTTTGAATCTTCTTCTTCTGGATGTAGTCCTTCAATGGTATCAAGAGAATCTCTTTTTTTCAATACTCTTCTTGAGCTATGGTGAATACCATTGAACTCAAGAGGAGATGTCTTGAAGTGTTGTACCTCAACATTGTAAGTGGGTTGAGCTACTTCAATGTGTGGGTTTGGAAATGGTGGTACAGGTAGTTGAGTGGGAGATGGCATGTCAGATGGATGTGGAGGGGGGTGTGGTTGTGGTGGAGGTGAATGGTAGGGATAACATGGAGTTGGGTATGGAGGATATTGAAGAAAAGGTTGAGGATGTTGTGGATGGCTCCCAAAAGTTCCTTTCCAACCTTGTTGCCAAGATTGGTTTTGGGGTTAAGATGGCTAATGTTGCCAAGGAAAAGGTGTGTTTCAATTACTATGAGGTGGTTATGAATAACAATGAAATTGTGAATTAGGATCTTGCATCATATCAGGCTAAATAGGCTACCACAATCCTATTGGAGCTACATAACATTACTGCATTGGCAATTGACTTGCTCCATTGTCCTCTTGGTGAGTTTCCTTCAACCTTGGTAATGAGGAGAAACATTTAAAATCATGTGATTCTGTATGGACAATACAAACAACTTCTTTTTTCTCATTTTGTATTCTTAACATTTCTACTTCTTCAATTAGATTTATAAGAATTTATGTTTTAAGGTCATCAAACAAATTCCCAAGTTTAGGTTGACTTACCGTTCTTAATGCTAATTGACTTACTCTTTCCCTTACTGTTGATATGTGTTTGCATGTTTCACAAATGTATTCAAATGATAATTGGTATGCATCACCTATACTCATGAGATCAAGGAGATCAATCTAGTCATCCCTAATTGTCAAAGTAAGAGGGTTTTTAGTGTGTCAGATCCTAAATGATGTAGTTTTTACTTCTTAACATTATACATGAACCTCTTTGTTAGATCCTCAAGGCTCTCATCTTCTCTTTAATTCATTCTAAATATTTCTTCCTTAAGATGATGATCTTGATAGTTTTCTAGAAATATATTTTTCATATCATTCCATGATATTATTTAATTAGTCCCTAAACAAATGAACCTTTTAAGAGGTTTATCCTTCAATGTTGCTAGAAACAATCTCAGGTTTTCAGCTTTTAATAAGTAACCATAATATCTACAAACAATTTCAAATTCAGAGAGAAAGGCTTACGGATCCTCTGACCTTAAAACATGAAATTTTGGAAGAAAATATGGAGGGATGTTCTTCATGTGCACACTACCATCAGTATCTTGAATGGGAAATTCGAGAGGATCTTCCTCATTGTCATCATCTCCATCCATTTCTTTTTCATTCTTTGCCATCTTCTTCCTCTACCTGCAAAAGTAAACGGTGATGTGGCTCTTACTACACCATGTGATCAAATGGGGGGGTGGGTTGGTGTTGGAGATTTTTTTTGTTTTTATGATTGAATGAAAACATTAATGTAATGCACTTTTCTATTTTTGAAATTAAATATGACTAATGTAATTATTTTTTGTTTTTGCAAAAATTAAAAAGAAATGAATCAAATGGGAAAGAAAACAATGCATACTTTGACACCTCCCTCACAACGACACCAAAAAGTGATGAGCCTCAATATTGCAACAAGAATGCTGCAACTCCCAAGGATACTGACTTTAATTATCAACTCGGGGTTTGTACAAACTTAAGAGGTATCGACACTATATGTGCGACATACAATGTGTCATTCCTTTGCTTTCATGATGTGATGGAGTGCATGTACTGAAGTCAAAGCCTAAACTAATTTCAGAAAATAAAATGTCCAGAAAGGAGTCTTAACCTATTGCAAGAAAGAAAGTACAAGGAAAGAAACTTATTCGAATTGCATAAAGATGATGAACTAAATGTAAAAGAAACCTAGCTTAACCCTATGTGTCACATGTGATGATTTAAAATAACTGAGCATGAAATCTTATCTAGAGAGGACTAACTTCTCCATGCATGTGTATATATAAAAGAAATATATATATTTTTTAAATCTTTTTGCTTTATAAATGCAAATGATAATCTTTCCTTGATCTTTGGCAGGGGAGACAAGTGTGGAGCAATAGGGTTAAAATAATCTTGATGACATGGAGGTCAATTAGAGGCGTAATCCTAACTTCAATGATGATTTTTCTCAATTTTGACTCAAAACAGGCTTTCCTACAGGATTTTACAGTGATTTCCTACATGATGGTACAATGATTTCCTATAGGATACCCTAATTTACTACAACATGTTATAGATTTACTATACGAAATTATAATTCATCGAATGACCAAGAAAATCAAATCCAAATTTTATTGGACAAATTGTTTTATTTACTAGGATGTCTTAGGTCCCCATTCCAAGTGGAATCACTCAAAAAGACTTCCGTTAACCCATGCTAAAAAATAGAAAAACATTACTAGTCGAAAATATAGAAATTCAAGAACTAGTGAGCTGGTAAACCTAAAAATTTACTAACATAATAAAGTGAAAATGAAATCGAGTCATTTTTGTTATGGTCTAGAATGTTTTTGTGATCTGATTCAAGTGGAACCTACTTGATTGAATCTCGTTAGCATGCTCTAAAAAATAGTAGTAATTTATTGTTCTTTGCCAGAAAGGTGTTCCAGGTATCTAAATTTGAGAATAAGAAAGCTAATCCAATTAGCTCAATGATTATCATGACCTTCCAAAGCTTTTCCAGGTATGAAATGATGCTTTTGATCTTGCAAAAAAGCTTACATCAACCATTTAACCCAATCCTACAACAAGAAATCATTTATACTAAATGCAGAAATAGAAAGAAATAAACAAGAGATGCATGTGAATAAGAAGCGAAAAGAATCAAAGAAAATGATACAAAATGGCTTTGAAGCTCCTGGGATGGCCAAGCCCAAGGAAAATCAGAGATCTATGGAGGAGAACAAGATTTATAGGCTGAACATGACACCAATCTTCATTATTTTCATCAATACAATTACATCCCTACAAGAAAATACAATGGAGCTCCAAAAATATAAGTTCTCTCCACAATAGCACTAATAGAAATATATCCCTAGAGGAAAATTTGACTTGGTACTTATACAAAATGTTTAGAAATCATTATCCATGAACCGAGGAAGCTTTCCTCAACAAAATCCCTCGATTATTGAATCTAGTCCCCAATACTAGGAATCTGCATTATATCACAAGGAAATAATTTGTAGATTTTATCAATCATCGCAGTTCCACAATCTGTGCCATAATTCCATAATATCTTATTGATTTATTATTTATTATTGATCCTCCTATAGTAGGGAACAAGTCCTTAAATTATCTTCTCCTCCAAAATTTCATAATCTACCCAATATTCTCATAATATTCCACAAAAATAAATAATATTATGCACAAATATCCAATTATTCATAAAAATTCCTAATGAATATATTGAAGTTGAAAAGAAGTTATCTAATGCAGAAAGATAGGTTTAATGTGCTGAAGGATGGTCATAGGCCTTAAATTATTGTTTAATTTAGAGGTATGAGCCTTAATTTATGTCTAATTTAGAGGCCCATCATCACATAGTCCCCATGTTTGATTTAGTGGGTGAGGATGATTCTAGACCTCCTCTAGTAGTTCATTCTTATTTTCCTCTTCCTTTAATTCTTCACCAGGAACCATCATTCCAAGAAGCATTAAGGCCATCTTTAGGCAAGTAAAGCCACTTGCTTGAAAGTTGCAAATCCCTATTCCAATGGTCGCTTTTTCTGATACGATCTCCACAAGATTTAGGGACTTTTCATCCTCTCAAAAGTCACCAAATCTCGATGTGAAAATGAATTAAATTAGAGGAAAAAGACCCTTTTACAGGAAAAACACTAGCTTTTCTATCACCCACTGCGGCCAAACCATAGGTAGATTTGACGAACCATTTGTACCATTAGAAACATCTCATTGAGCACTATAATGGGTCTCTCTTTGTTTTTGATGATTTGATACTTCACCTCGAACGGTCACTTTGTCGCCTCTCAAAATCGCATTTCTCCATATGTGATGGTTGTAACTTGGCTACCACATTCCCTTGGTGGTTATTGTCTCATGTGTCGATTTCCATCATGAGAAATCATCATTTTCTCATGTTTTCATGGTCCCCATCAGGCCGATTCTATGTGGCACCATCATCAAGTCACCCTTGTTCAGAGCATCCGTGATGAGTCACCTTCGCATCCATGGAGATTGTTTCGCATCCTATTGTATCATGTAATAGTATTCCATCTATCTTTGCATACCATTCAGCGTGTGTTGCCCATTTTTTTCTTCAATCATATTATCCACCATCCCTTCCAGAGTCGAGTCATTTGTTTCCAAGTCAACCATACACGTTATGCTCTGACAAGGGAAGTCGTTTGTTTATCCCTCAATACCATTTTTCCCATTTTCAGTGGTGTCAATCCATCAATCACTTTACTATTTTCCCTCACGCCTTAGTTGAGGATCCTCATTGCCTCACCTATGGCAAGTCCTATTCTGTCAACATTAGCACATGTATTCCAGAGGAACAACCTAGAGGGTGTTGTATCTTGCTTCCATATTCCACTCTTATTCAATGCCTTAGATAAGAAAAAGGGACTTATCATTGTCCTTTGATTTAATTGTATCATGTTCATGATTCATGCACTTGATGGTCTAATGATGTAGCAAACTGTACCAATGATTCTTGGGTGTGTGTAAGATATTTTAGACCTCATGAGGGGGTGGCCCTTGATATAGCTCCTCACATGACCTAATGACTTCATATTATGTTACAATCTTAGATGCACCTCTATAGATTCTATGGGTTTGGTTCCTGTTGCTTGCATCATTCATAGCATGCATGTCTCCTTTAGATGATCCATTCAGTTTTGCAAAGCCCTTTCCTATTCAACATGGCTTCTTTGGCTTTTCTACCCTCCCTCCCACCCATTTATTGAGGAAAGGGCCATTATGTCTCATCTATTTACATGTTATTGTATTTAATCCTAGCTCATGTTTTTCTACCCATGTTATGTATGTGGGATATATTGTATTATTTTTTGGCTTGTTTATGCCAGCGTGTCATGTACCATTCAACATGTACTTTAGTGCTCATTTTAATTTTTTTCGGCACATTATTATTGTTTGTAATGAGTTATCTTGGCCAGTATAGGTATGCCTCCCCTGCCTCACTGAGATCAGGAACCACAACATAAATGTAGACTTACATCAACCCTCAGTCACTATCCTCTTTCAATTCATCTCCATTGGTCTCTCTCTCCCCCTCTGACTCCCCATTGGTGTCTAGTGATTGTTTCCTTACAAAATAATTTGTTCATACATTTTTCTCCTAAGACTCATACATTGGGGGGCAATCTGTTATCACCAAGAACTAATCATCTTGCCATAGCTTACTAGATGGATCGAACTACACCATGTAGGGCCAATTTTACCATCATAAAACTACTTTCACTGTAAGAAATTACTTAACAAACCACATTTGTTAAGTTATTTATGGTTAAACCCATGAAGAATAATTAAATAAATGATTATTTGTTTAATTATGTTTTAGGAATAATTAATTAAACCATTGTTTAAGTAATCTTCCTTGTCACATTTGACCCAATCATGATCAATAAATAGATAAATAATTTTTATCTTATTTTTCTCTAGGAATAATTAATTAATCATTAATTAGTTATTATTCCTTGTCAACTTTGACTAAATCCCCTTGGAATACTTAAACAAATTATTATTTATTTATTATTCCTTCACCACATTCCTTGAGATGATAAATAAGTGATTTATTTATTTATTATTTCTAAATAAAAGTATTTAAACAATATAAATACTTTTCCCCTCCAACCAAATATAATAAAATATTCGAAATGGTTAATTCTAGAATTTGGTTAATAATATTTTATTATTTTCCATTATTTGAGAATAACCTAATATTTTGTTATAAATTGGAGGGTTTTACATCCATTCTTCACTTTTGATCATTTTCATTGTTGCACTCATTGTTGTAGCTCTGATTATTATCACTGTCACTCACCATTTTCCTTTTTCCTTTCAGTTCTCATTGAGCTCAAACATTTTTCTTGTTGGGTTTACACATTGTGGAGAAGAGAGAGACTTTAGAAAGCTGAAGACATTGAGGATAGCCAAGAACCCATCCCATAGAGGGCGACTAGTGACATTATTTGTTCCCTTCATAAGTGTCATCCAACAAAACATATTCTTTATATCTAGTTTCCATTGGATTAATGGAGTTATTGCACTTAGTCTCTTATTTCATTTGTTGTTTAACTATTTCTATTGCATAGACCAGGACATTGGCAAGTTTTATTTCTATCATTTGTCGCAAATCCACATTGTTTTACAACCATTTTTACTGTTAAAGTTTTTTTTCATCCACAGTCTAGAGTTGTTTCTTTTCATACATGTTCGAGAAGAAATCTACAAACAATAGTGCATAAATACAATTATTAAACTCATAAACCATAAATGAATTTGAATTGATGAATAATTTATTTATTTCAACAATTGATGTAAAAAATAGTGCCATCCAATAAATTGTAGAAACAAGCTTTATTACAAAATTGAATTAAGTACATAAACCTCTAATATTGCAATAGTGCAAATATTTCGCTGGTAGCACTCAATCCCTATCTGTTAAGAAGACCTCTACCCTATTGTAATAGTGCAAAATTAAATAGAGCTCTTTCAATAATAGGTTTAAATTCTAATAGAATTTAGCTTATTCTTCTAGATTCCTCCCTAGTGACAAAAGTCCTTATATAATATGCAAAGAGATTATTTATAAATAGCTTGAGGTGAAATCATCAAATATCAGCAACTCCATGTATCTCTCCATAATGAGCAATTAAATTAGGTAGTTATTTATTTTAATGAATCAAAGGACAAATGTTGATTGCCTTTGTTGATAAAGTGACCAATTTAGCTTCCTACGGAGTTCAATTTCTTTTATGTTGACCAATAATTAGAAGAGTGCTAGAAAGACTTGTGCTCTTCATGGTATTAGTCTTAATTTAATATTTTCCTTGGAATTCCTCTTTGGATCTAGACACATGGCTAAGTAGATGCTGATTGAATGATCTATTAGAATTCGCCCTAGCATTTTCCTGTATGAGAGAAATCAAAATTAGCCATGACAAAAATTCAATACACATATGAATCAAGACCTTTTAATTTTAATGAAGTGGTTTTTCTGTTAATAAGACAATGGCCCCCGGAGGTCACATGTGGAAAAATCAAAGTGTTTTCGATGATAAGTTCATCGCAACTTTAAAATTGATAAAATGGTAAATATTTGCAACATGGGAAGCTCCAATATGGAGTAGATACATAATTCTGATTAGAATGGAATTAATACCATATCAAGTCCATAACCAAATCAACCATCAGAGAAAAAATTCATATCGGCGATTTTACATATGTGACATTTCAATAATTCCAATATGAGAGTGGATGCAAAATCGTACTCAACTCTTTTTTATAACTATATCAGATCCACAATATCAGAGCTTTGTTTTGGCGATGTGATATCAGGGGTATTATTCTAAAGTACCTTTCGATTAGACAAGCAGACACAAAATTCTTATTAATCAACATTAAAACACATATTGGATCTAGATATCAGAGGTTTGAAATGGTCGCAATATAACCAAAATTGTGATATTGTGTACACAATTTCGTATTAGATCACCGTAATAAAACAAATTGGGTCCACAATATTGCAAATTTTAAGACATGTTCTATTACAAATGTCCCAGTGATCGGACATGCTTTTTGTATTAAATCAAACCTATAATTATATTAGGTCCATATATCAAAGCGAATAGCACATTGGAGATCAAATATGGATGATTATTGGATGTCAGAAATAAGAGGCCTTTGAATATCAACAAATTGGAGCGAAGGTATTTATCACAAATTGACGATTGGTAGTGAATGATTATCACATTTTGATGATCAAAGGTTTTGAATGGAGACACATAACAAAAACGCTGATATGGTATCTCCAATATGTTGGAGCGAAGTATGATGTGGCATGTGGTATCCTCTAATAGCGCTTATATATAACAGTCAAACTTTGGTTTAAAATATAATACACCAAATTCTTTTAAAAGAGCTACCACTTATGTGTTTCAGAGTTAATGTATGTTTATTATTATAAAGAGCCAATATCATATGTATGAGAGTTTTCATATCAGAGAATTCTAAAAAGTTCCTCTAATGTCATAAATCTAAAAAATATGATATGGATCTATTATAAAATAGTTTTCCTCGCGAATAAACTACAACCACTAATAAATGGGTCCATCACTTATGATATCAGTTATTTTGAAAGAAATCTTCTGATATTTATAAGTCCTGAAGTTTTGTTATGTCATAGTCACTTTTTTGAAAATATAGCCACTAATAATAATAATAATAATAAAGATCTTCATCTCAGGGGCTAGAAATAATGAACATTTATACAATTTATTAGTTCAGGGTAGTGAAAATGTTTGATCATCAGGTAGGTAGCATTTTAAAAAAAAATGTCTAAATGATATCAAGCAAGTTATGATAGGAAGATAAGAACAAAGTGAACTCATTGAGGCAATCCAAAATCTCGAAATTGAATAGGAATATGACCAAACATCCAATTAAAGGGTCACCACAATGAGAATTAAGTTAATAATGGGGTGGCTATGAGTACTAAAATAATTGGCGACACAATTGGAAGAGCTAGTTATCTCTAGTTTATTATTAATGAAATACTAGAAAGGAAAAGGAGCAACACTGAATAAAATCAAAATGCTAAGATTCAAACTCTATGAAAACTCTGAAAATGTCAAAATAGATTTAATCATTTTGAACATATTTTGTAATGATTATAAGAGAAAGACCATGTTTACAACAACCATTAATTAATGACAACATAAACTAAAGGACAAAAATTTAGGATTGTGTTTAGTAATAAATATGGTCTCTCATTGTCACAAGTAGAGCCATTGTTGCCAACAAGCATCCATAGCCTTGGCAGGGTTACATTTTGAACCCAAAGAAATTTTAGTATCCCGTTTACTATTTATTATTTTAGAGAAGACATATTTCATTAATAACTCTTAAAGCCATTGTCCTAGCTTGGTGACCAGATATTCACAATGCGATTCACAAGTGTTGACAATCATGAATAAGATGGCTCCTGATGAGACCTATTGTCTTACAACAAGGTGTTGTGAGCCATAATCATGGCTTGTTCACCAGATTTGATAATGTTATAATAACAAAGCTCATGATCCTAGTAGGCTAGCTCTTTCAAGAGACCCCTATCTTTCAGGTTTTTCACACAACTTTTCATTTGTGCTCTAATAATTTGTGCTAATAGATGGGGAGACAAATCCTGTCCTTCAGAGATAGGATGGCATGGAAGAGTTATAGAATACTAAACTTATTGGTTTCTTTTTTATCACTTTATTAACTGTCTTATAAGTTAAGTTGTCACAAAATAGAATTCTCTTATATTATAAAGTTAGATTATCTAAACGACAAGGAAAGCCAATAAGAGTTTCAAATCTAAATTTCAAAGATATTAATTTCATTATTATTTTTATAATCTTCCTTTTACTCATGAACTTCATTAAAAGAGAGTAAAAATTTCCCATGTATTAGACAATAGAAGGATGTGAAAAATCTCTTCAACTAAAAGATTTGGTAATATTAACAAGGGGGTTTTCAAAGGGGAACAAAATGAAATGTTGTGAAATTGGATCCAAAAGTAGGTTAAAAGGGAAATGAGAACCAAATCAAGAAAACAAACTATTGCAAAAATATCATGAAATTGAAACAACTCAAATAAGATGAAAGTAATATCTTGACATAAGGAATTAAGATCTTGTTTTGAATTTTTCAAGGAGAAGTGTTTATCTTACCTAATGAGATTCTCTTTGATGGATTTATTAAACACTAACTAATGACAAGTTTTGTTGGGTGTGGAGCCTGATTATCTTCTATATTCAAAGGTTTCAGTTGAATGTACACCCCAAGAAGATTGTACATCACTCCACATTGGGGGGGGGGGGGGGGGGGGGGTGGGTAATTGTTCCCCTTGCAGGGGGTCTAAGGGGCTGATCCCCTCCAACTGGGGGGTTCGAGGGCTAGCAGTCCCCTGGTGGGGGATCGGGAGCAGCACCCCCGAAGCTAAAAATATATGCAAAATTGCCTTATAAATCTACTAATTTCTAGTCACTCTGGCCCGTTCATTAGGGGAATCATCTGACGGTAGAAATTATGTTTAATTTAGGTTTTTTTTTTCCCTAGAAGGCAACCCCTCACTATATATGAGGGAATTGTATTGCGTCTATGTGCATCTGTATTCTAAGTGAGGAAGAGAGAGGAGATTGAGAGCAAATAGGGAGTTACAACGGATTTGTTGTAGGTTGTATCTCTGCAGTTTGCTAGATAATATAATAAAAGAAGGATTTGTTGTTTCTCCGTGGACATAGCCCTAACTTGGTGAACGACATATAGCTATGTATCTCTTGTTTTATGTGTTTTCTGTGTTTATATTTTTGGAATATTTTATGTGTTCCATTGCTGTGTAATATGTAATTTTCTAACAACTGGTATCAGAGCTGAAGGTCTATTTGGCTGATAAACTCTCTGGAGAGAAGGGTTCCTAGTTCAAGTTGGAGCAATGGTAGAATATGGTAAGTTTAGGGTTGAGAAATTCAATGGCCAAAACTACGAGCTGTCGAAGATGTAGATGTAAGATTATCTATATCAGAGAGATTTGTACGTACCATTGAGCAAAAAGACAAAGAAGTTGATGAGTATGACAGACACAAAATGGGATATTCTTGACAGAAAGGAACTTGGGACAATATGATTGTGCCTAGTGGCATCGGTAGCAATTAATATTTCAAAGAAAACGAAAACAGAGGGTTTAATGTTGGCATTGGCCAAACTATATGAAAATACCTCGACCTCAAATAAGGTATTTCTTATGAAGCATTTATTTAAAATAAACATGTCAGAAGGTGAATCTATTGCAGACCATTTAAATGATTTTAATACAGTTACAAGTTTGTTAAGTTATGTAGGGGTAAATTTTGATGATGAAGTTAGGCCTCTATTATTTCTGTGCTCATTGCGAGAAAGCTGGAATGGTTTAGTTATGGCCATTAGTAACTCTGTCTCTGGATCTAGTTCTTTAAAGTTTGATGATGTTGTCGGTGCAATCCTTAGCAAGGAAATGAGAGTAGGGGAAGAAAAATGGAAAGAGGAAAGAGCTCTACATATCGCAGTAAGTCAAGAAAGATAGATCCAAGTCCAGATCGGGGATAGTGTGCTGGAAATGTGGGAATAAAGGACACCTGAAGAAAGACTGCAAGTATCAAAAGGGAAAAGAAGGAGACATGTAGCAAGAAAACAATCATGAAGTAAATGTAATAGTTGATGTGTTGCAAGATTCTTTGCTTCTTTCATTAGAAAATATTATTGATGCATGGGTGGTAGATTCAAGGGCCTCATTCCATGGCATACTTGATAGGAAACATTTTCATGATTATGTTCACGGAGATTTTGGACAGGTTAGATTCGGTGATGATAAACCCTATAAAATCATTGGAATGGATATAGTTTTCATAAAACAACAAAATGGAAATCAATGGCTATTGAAGGAGGTAAGGCATGTTCCAGATCTGAAGAAAAATCTGATTTCAACAAGGCAGTTAAGAGGTGAAGGTTGCGTAACTACTTTCACAGATAAAACCTGGAAGGTCGCTAAAGGATCCCTGATAATAGTGAAAGGAGAAAAGGTTTGTTCATTGTACTTATGCAATGGTATTTCTAATTCTATTAATTCTTTAACCTCTACAGGAGAAGATACAACATTATGGCATCATAGGCTCATGCACATGATTGAGAAAGGGATGTAGATTCTTCACTCAAGAAATTTGTTGCCGGGTTTGATGCATGTTGATTTAAAATTTTGTGAAAATTGTGTTTATGGAAAATAGAAGAGAGTTAGATCCCTTAGAATTGGGAAAGAAAAGAAGAATGAAAAATTAGAGCTTATGCGTACTGATGTATGGGGACCTACTCAGGTGTCATCTCTTGGTGGCTCTCATTATTATGTTATTTTTATTAATGATGCAACTAGAAAAGCATAGATTTATTGTATTCGAAATAAATCTCATGTATTTGATACTTTCAAGAAATGGAAAGCTTTGGTTGAATATGAGATAGGGAAAAGGTTGAAGTGTCTTAGATCAGACAATGGAGGTGACTATTGCAGCAAAGAGTTTGATAGCTACTATTCTGAGAGTGGAATTCATAGAGAGAAGATAGTTCCAGGAACACCACAAGAAAATGGTGTCTCAGAAAGGATGAACAAGACAATCATGGAGCGTGCAAGGTGCATGAGATTGCATGCATGATTACCTTTACAATTTTGGGTAGATGTTGTAGATACTGATGTTTATCTAGTAAACATAGGACCTTCAAGTTCCTCGGATGGTTGTATGCTAAAGGAGGCATGGACAGGTAAAAAGGTAAACTACTTTTTTTTAAAGACTTTTGGATGTGAAGCCTTTCTCCACATTAATAAAGAAAATAGAACAAAGTTTCAGGCAAAATTAAAGAAATGTACCTTTATTGTATATGGTGTTAATGATTTTGGTTATCGCTTATATGATTATGAAAATCACAAAATCATAGGAGTAGAGATGTAATATTCAATGAAAAGATTTTGTAGAAGGAGCATTTGTAGGAAAAGAAATAGGAAAAAGAAAACAAAGAATGCACATTGCTTGACGAGATCACAGAAAAGGTGATGGTGCCTAAAAATCATAATGATCAACAGCCAAAACAACAACCACAATAGCAACAAGCACCTCAAACACCTAAAAGTGGTGTTAGAAGATCTACCAGGATAAGTAGACCCCTTGAACAATACTCTCGTTCATTATATTATGTATTGTTTACTAATTCTGGTGAACCAGAATGTTATGAAGAAGTAGTATAGGTAGAAACCAGGAAGAAGTGGGAGCAATCCATGAAAGAAGAGATGGACTCCTTAGCACATAACTAGAATTGGGACTTAGTCAGGTTGCCTGTAGGTAAAACAACATTGCAGAATAAATGGGTTTACAAGTTGCAGGAAGAAGATGGAAGTAGAAAAAGGTATAAAGCTAGACTTGTGGTGAAAGGGTTTGCACAGAAAAAGGGTATAAACATTGATGATATATTTTCTCTTATGGTGAAAATGACTTTAATCAAAACTATTCTAAGTCTAGTAGCTGCTGAAGATTTATATCTTGAGCAGTTAGATGTAAAGACAACCTTTCTCCATGGGAATTTGGAGGAAGAGATATATATGTAGTAGCCACAAGGATATGAGGTAAAATGGAAGGAGAAACTAGTGTGCCAGTTGAAGAAGGGCTTGTATGGCTTAAAACAAGCTCCAAGGCATTGGTATCTAAAATTTGACAGGTTTATGTTTGAACAAGGTTATACTAGATGTCACTTTGACCATTGTGTTTATCTCAAAAGGAAAAATGATGGCAGCTTTATTATATTGTTATTTTATGTAGATAACATGCTTGTTGCAGGCTCTAACATGTAGGAAATAAACATGCTCAAAAGAAAATTTGCAAAATCATTTGCAATGAAGGATATGGGTGCTGCAAAACAAATCCTTGGTATGAGAATAACTAGAGACAGGAAGAATCGCAAATTAATATTGTCTCAAAGTGAGTACATAGAAAAGGTGTTGAAAAGGTTTAATATGCAGAATGCAAAACTAGTTAGTATACCTTTGGCTAGCCATTTCAAATTAAGTAAGGAGGTGTGTACCAAGACTCAAGAAGAAATGGCTTATATGTCTAAAGTTCCATATGCATCAACAGTTGGACGCTTAATCTATGCAATGGTCTGCACAAGGCCTGATATTGCACATGCAGTGGGAGTTGTAAGCAGGTACATGAACAATCCAGGAAAAGAACATTGGACCGTGGTGAAGTGGATTCTCAAGTATTTGAGAGGTACCACAAATCAAGCATTATACTTTGGTGGTTCAAACATTGCTCTACAGGGATATGTTGATGTAGATATGGCAGGTGACAAAGATTACAAGAGGAGCACTACAAGATATGTATTTACTGTAGGTGGAACAACTGTCGGTTGGGTTTCAAAAATAAAAAGTGTTGTTGCACTTTAAACAACAGAAGCAGAGTATGTTGTTGCTATAGAGGCTAGTAAAGAAATGATTTGGTTACAAAGATTTCTGGATGAATTGGGTAAGAAGCAAGTGTTGGGCAGGTTATACAGTGACAGCCGGAGTGGCATACATCCTGCAAAGAGCTTTGCATTTCATTGCAAGACTAAACATATATAGCTCAAGTACCATTTCATATGGTCAGCATTGGAAGATGGATAGTTGAAGCTGGAAAAGATACACATTAGCCAGAATCCTGTAGATATTCTAACAAAAGTTGTAACGAAGGAGAAACTAAGAATCTGCTGAGTTTCAATTAGTCTTCAAGTATGATGAAGAAGATGAGAAACAACCAGGTCTAAAGTGGAGTTATTGTCTAGCAAATGAAGCAACGGTGGAGTTGCTATAATTAGTCTCCAAGTGGGAGATTGTTGGGTGTGGAGCCTGATTATCTTCTGTATTCAAAGATTTTAGTCAGATGTATACCCTAGGAGATTGTACACCCCTCCACATGAGAGGCAATGCATGATGGACTTGTCTCCCCTGCAGGGGTTCAAGGGGGCGATCCCCCCTGGCTAGTGGGTCTGGGGACTAGCGGTCCCCCGGTAGGGGATCAGGGGCAGTGCCCCCGAAGCTAAAAAATAGATGTAAAATTGCCTTGTAAGTCTATTAATTTCTAGTCAATCTGGGTCATTCATTAGGCGAATGATCTGACGGTAAAAGTTATGTTTAATTTAGTGTTTTTTTGCACTAGAAGGCAACCCGTCATTATATATGAGGGAATTTTGTTGCGTCTATGTGCTTCTATATTATGAGTGAGGAAGAGAGAGGAGATTGAGAGCAAAGAGGGAGTTACAACGGTTTTTTTTTAGGTTGTATCTCTTTAGTTTGTTGGATAATATAATAAAAGAAGGACATGTTGTTTCTCTGTGGACGTAGCCCAAACTGGGTGAACCACGTATATCTGTGTCTCTCTTGTTTTATGCATTTTCTATGTTTATATTTATGCAATATTTTATGTGTTCCATTTCTCTTTAATATATAATTTTCTAACAAAGTTGTGATTAAAAATTCCACTTGGGAGCTTAACCGAGATTTATTTCCTTACTCAAATCTTTATTTAAAAAATATCACAAAAATGTTAAGAAAATTTTCAAGTCAAGAAAATCTCCCTGAGTAATGTTTGAAAGATGCACCATTTAGAATTTTATTCACAAAAACATGGATTAAACCAAAATTTGCAAAAAGACAACAAAATATAAGAATGAAAAAGCAGGAGTAGAAAAGAACAAATTGGAATAAAAAACACACAGACAAATGATAATAAAATTGCAATTGTATACCTAGGAGAATTTAATAGTTAGTTTACCTCAATGGATATTTCCCTTCTTCCATGTATTTCCATAGAAATTTTAAAATTATCTTTTTATTTAATCAATAGAAAGTTAACAAAAAGAAATCTAATCTATTCTGAATCCTAATCTAAGAAAACATATTATGACTAGGTAAAATAAAACTTGCAATGTAACCATTCAAGTGATTTTTTTAGTGTATATACACACTAGTCAAATATCAAGAACAAAAGCACAATTGAAACAACACAAGTAAATTTCATTTGGTTATATACATCTAAAACTAAAATATGTACAAAGAACAACCTATTTACAAAGAACTTATTTGAAAGCAACCTCTCTTGGAATTTTGTCTCCAAACAAATCCCTATCGGATCATAAAATTATGGATGTATATTTGTAAGAGATTCAAAAGTAACTACAGGAGAAGGTGTTAAGGAAGATTGGTAGGGAACATTATCAAGAGTTACATTTTGTCGACAATGAGATAATTGAAATGAAATGAACATCAAATTAATTTGAAAAAGAAAAGTTTTTTGATATTCAAAATTAAAATTTTGAATAACATATTCATTATCTTGAATTAATGCAACTCGAGGGTGTTCACTGCTAAGATATTCGGCATGCTTGCATAGAAGGCCAAAAAAGAAAACATAATGAAACAATTGAAAGGAAGCAATCATAACCAATTTTCTATGGACATTAAAATTATAACATAATGTTGCAGGGAGACTCTTGAAACTATCATTAAATTCCGTTATCAAATTTCCACTAAAAGAGCATTCCAACAAAATGCTATAGATATAAGTTTCCAAAGGAAAATCAAAATAAAAAGTGCTAGAAACTTGCAAAGCTAATTCATCAAAATGATCAGGATAAAATTTGTTTTCAGCAATATGGAACAAAATCATAGCATGTGAATCTTCATGAGAGAAATCAAATTTTTTAATTAGTGCACTTTGTATAGGATTAAAATATTTATCATCATCATCACTGTATTCATCTTAAATTACCTCCTTCTTTTGGAAATCAAATAACTAATCTGTAGTAACAGAATCATAAAATATCATAGAAGAATATTTTGAAACTTCATAGATGAATAAATATTTATCATTTGAATGAGAAATATTTTCATAATTTTCAGAACTAGTGATAAACTTGTTTTCAGCCAAGACATTAAAATGATTATTATTTAATGAAATGTGATCTCGAAAGATATCACGATATAATGTTGTCTAGAAAGATCCATCTTGATAATTCATCGTATTATCATAATTCTGGTTTAAAGATATTCCTTCAATTGTAAAAATCTGTTCTGAATTTTTAGTACTCACCTTAAGGGGATATATATTAAAATATTCATTATTAAAATATTGCTTTTTATTAGATTTTATTGGGCCTACGTTCTCATCACTAGAATCATTAGAAATTGTCTCAACTACATTTTCAAATTTTATATTTATATTTTAAATGTTGATTTCAGAAATAAGAAAATGTGTTTTGCAACATTCTAACAATAAAGGATGTGATCTCATTTAAATATTAGGCTCAGGCTCAATAAAATCATTTTCTGATTCAAAATTGATAAATGAATTAGATGTGTCTTTTTCTTCATTATTTAGACTATTATCTTCAAAATTAGAAGAAACAAGAGAAGGGTAATGCTCAATCAAATCTTCAGTTGAACCAGATTTAGATTTCAAGGTGCATTTATGATTATTTCTACAAGGTAACTTGATCAAACTTCTAAATGGAATAATAATTACCATTTAACAATAGTGCATAACACCAATTATTAAACTCATACTTCCTAAATGCAATTGAAAAGATGAATATTTATTTATATGAATAATTGATGCAAACAGTAGTGCCATACAAGCAATTGTAGAAGCAAACTTTCTTATAAAATTGAATTAAGTTCATAAATGTAAAAGACTATAATAGTGCAAATATATCAATACCATCACTTGATATTTGTCTACAAAGAAGACCTCTACCCCACTTCAATAGTGAAAAATGAAATATGACCCTTTCACCAACAAGTTGAACATTCTAATAGCATTTAGCCTCTTCTCCTGGATTCCTCCCTGGTGACAAAAGTCCTTATATAATCACTGAAGGGATTATTTATATAGAACTCGAGGTGAAACCATGAAAATATTAGTAGTTCCACGTATCTCTCCACAACCAAGAAATTAAATGAGGTATGTATTTCTTCTATTCAATCACATGCCAAATTTTGACCGCCTCTGTTGATAAAGAGCCCAATTTAGCTTGATTTTGAGTCCAATTTCATTTATGTCGACCACTACTGAGTAGAGTGCTACATAGAGTTGTGCTCTTCACAGTATTAGTTTTCTTTTAATATGTTTCTTTGAATTCCTCTTCGGATATCAACACTTGCTTTTTTTGTTGTTGATCAAATGATATACTATGTTGGCCCTAGCATTTTCCTGTAACAGAGAAATCAAAATTAGCCATAATAAAAGTTCACTACACATATGACTCAACACCTTTTAATTTTAATGAAGTGGCTTTTCTATTAATAAGACAGTGCCCCCCTGGAGGTGACAAGTGGCAAGAATTGAGTGGTGTAAGCAATAAGCTCATCGCAACTTTAAAAGTGAGACAGTGAAAAATATTTGTGATATGGGGAGCTATGATATGGAGTGGATGAAAAATTTCAATTGGATCAGAATTAATACACTGTAGGGTCTGTAACCAAATTGGAAATTGGGGGATAAATTCATTTCAGTGATTTTACATATCTGACATTTGAATAATTTAGATATGAGAGTGGATGCAAAATCACATTCAACTCCTTTTCATAACTATATTGGATCCACAATATCAGATCTTTGTTTTGGAGATGTGATATTGGAGGTCTCATTCAATTTTTTTTGATTGGACAACTAGACATGAAATTCTTATTAATCAGTGTTTAAACACATATCGGACATAGTTATCAGAGGTTTGAAATAGTCGTAATATAACCAAACTTCTGATATTGCGAACACAATTTTTTATTAGATAACCATAATAAAATAGAATAGGTTTGCAATATCGACAATTTCAAGACACATGCTATTATAGAAGTTCTGATGAGCAGATGTAATTTTTGTATTCAATCGAACCTATAATTATATTGGGTTTGGATATAAGAGTGAATAACATGTCGGATATCAGAGATGGTAGAGGGATGATTATTGGAAGTTGGAGATTAGACACATTTGAATATTGACAGATTGAAGTAGAGGCCTTTATCACAAATCGACGATCGAAATTTAATGATTATCACATATCGATGATCAGAGGTTTTGAATGGAGACACATAATAAATACACTGATATGGTATCTCTGATATTTTGGAGTGGAGTATGATGTGGCCTGTGGGATCCTTTGATAATGCTTATATATAACAATTAGACTTTGGTTTAAAATATAATACACGAAAATATTTTAAAAGGGTTGCCACTTGTGCGTTTTAGACTTTATATATGTTTATTATTATAAAGAGATAATGTCATCTATATCATAGTTTTGGTATCGAAGAATTCTGAAAGAGCTAATTCGATGTGATAACTCTAAGACTCGGATATGACTCTATTATAAAAAGGTTTCTCTGACCAATAAAATACAACCACAGATAAATGGGGTCACAACTTATGATATCAAGGATTTTGAAATAAATATTCTGATATTAATAAGTCATAAATTTCTGATATGTCATATCTAATTTTTGGAAAATATATACACTAATAATAATAACAATAATAAATGTCTTGGTCTCATGGGCTAGAAATAATGATCATTTATAAAATTGATTACGTCAGGGTAGTGAAAATGTTCAATCACTGGTTCGGCAACATTTTCAAACCAAATTTCCAAA
The DNA here is from genome assembly GCA_000404065.3 of Pinus taeda. Taxonomy (NCBI): domain Eukaryota; kingdom Viridiplantae; phylum Streptophyta; class Pinopsida; order Pinales; family Pinaceae; genus Pinus; species Pinus taeda. The sequence continues at coordinate 336,609 of APFE031268689.1, forward strand.
TGAGATCAAACAAGTTATGATAGAAAGATAAGAACAAAACAAACTCATTTAGGCAATCCAAATTCTCAAAATCAAAAAGTAATATGGCCATTCATCCAATGAAAGGGTCCCCACAATGAGAATTAAGTGAATAATGGGGGGTTGTTAAGTACTACAACACCTCCTTCTCCAACTTCACACTTTTTTCTAGTTGTTTCTTGGATATCAAACTTGTGAGGGAGAGTGCTTCCAAATGAATTTGATTTGCTCCAATATACAGGCTTCTGGTGAGGTCAAATTTCCCAGTTGAAGCTGACTTGATCTCCTTCAGGTTGACTTGGTGGAGAGACGACATAATTCATTTTTGACTCGAAAATGATTATTTTTACATATTTCAAAAGCCCAAGAAGGGTCTCATAAAATATGTTGTGACTTAATGACTCAATATTAATCCTAGGAGTCCACAATGGAGACTTTGACTAATAAACTTATGACCCAAACATGAAACCCACTTTTTAATTAGTCATTATAATAATATTAATAAAAGAGATCATTCCTTTGACAAGTAAATTACATAATGAATCAAATAAATTTATGAATGTCAAACTTGGTTGCATTATTCAACACCCAAAATATGAAATCGAAGTCCATTTGGATTGTCTGGATACAAGAGAGTTTTTTCTCATATCTTAACGGACACTCATCTTATGCAATAATTGGTTGTCTTTCTGAAATCTGATTGTCAACGGATTCTATTGTATTATTATCACTTTATCATTCATTTTAAATAAGTACTTCGGATGGTTATTTCAATGCATGGAGGCCTCAATATCATTCAAGAATATATTCCTTCTACAACAATGATTCAACCCCTGTCGATGTTAGGTCCTTATAATACTAGTGATTCCCCTATTATTATTGTCAATGTATCCCTTATTGTTATTATTGTACCCCTATTTTCCCCATATTGTTATTAGTATGCACTATGGAAACCAACTGTTGTTATTTTTGTGCCCTTATGTTATTACTGTTATGTTCGCTTGATTATATTGTGACCCCTTAGACTCCTATATATAGTAGGGAGGCTTAGTCATTTGTATCATCTAAGAATTTTTCATTGGTGTAATGTAAAGGAGGATTCCTCCTCAAGGAGGCTAAATTCTAAGGCATTGATCTATCCTTTCTATCTTTCTGTGAGTTGGTTTCCTAACATTTGGTATTAGAGCTTTGGATTGTAGGGTTTCGCTACTCCAAACCGATCATTGTGGCATTTTTTCTATAATGTTCTTTTGCGATGTTTCAGAACCTATACAAAAAACCTATTTGCATAGAAATAATTCTGAACTTTGAGTTCAAATTTCCGAGCTTTTCTCCCTATATTTGCGGAGATATGATATGAGGAAGTTAGGGTTTTTGCAGACTGCCAAATTACATTCCAAATAGGTGACCTAGGGAAAAACATCATAAGCTTTTTTTGAGCATCACATTGAAATTAGTAACAAGTTTCAAAAAGAGGATGGCCTGTAGTACTCTATGTATTAGTTTCAGGTACTAAGGTCGAAATAGTGACACGTGGCACATTGTACAAGTTCTCTCTACTGAACTAGTTTATAATCAGGTCACTATGGGAGATTTGACATAACTCTTCCTTGGAGAATCTAATATTGATCAGACTTGTGGGGTTAGAAAGAGGGCATGAAGGGATACCACAGGAAGATATTTTAGATATTTGAGATTCGCAGTTACAGAGATACAATAGATTCAATATCGAGCTCTTACAGAGTGAAAAAGAGGTGTGTAGTTTTTTTAAAATTTTGCATAAGATTGGTTTGAAAAATTAGTTTGAAGGAATTCAAAGGGAATAGTGAAGAATTATTAGCATTAATTAATTCCCTGAAGAAAGAAAATGGAAACACCTAGTAAGAAACTTGAAAGCTCTAGCATGACTGGTGAAGAAGAGGAAGAAATGCCACATGATATATCAAAATTACAAGACCAAGTACAACAAATTTCACTCTCACTAAAGGTAAATGAAGTTAAGATGAATGGGGTGGAAGCTAATATGAATGGCGTGCAAGCTAAGATGAATGGAATGGATGCTAAGATGAATGGCATGGACGATACGATGGAGGAATTGAATATAAATTTGACTAAGTTGCTACAAGAAATGGTCACTAATGGTGAAAAGGTAGTAAAGGAAACCGATGATGAGAATAAAAGAAATGTTAATCATGATTTCATAGACTCTAATGTTGGATTGATGATGCACCATGTTCCAAAAATCGATATGACAAAGTTTGATGGCAAGGATCCCAGAACATGGATACTACACATTGAGCAATTTTGTGATCTCCATAATGTGAAAAACACACAAATGGTACGTATTGCAACTTTATATTTGGAACCAAATAAGTTTGTATGGTATCAATGGCTTTGATCTCATAAATAAGTTGTCACTTGGGCAAATTTTATGGAAGAAAAGATACCATTTTATAAGGATACAAAAAGCAACACCTTTCTTAGCCAATTGATAAATCTCAAACAAAAGGGTCCATTGATGGAGCACATTAAGGACTTCCAAAAATTGAACATAAGTGTAAAAGATGTTCTCGATGAGCATAGGATTGATGTATTCATAGGGACTTTAAAGGATAATATCCAACATGAGGTTAACCTTTGGGAACCTAATTCATTGGAGAAGGCATTCAGGTTAGCAAGGAAAATGGAAAGAAAAATTATGGCAACCAGGAAGCCTACTACTCACAACTATAAATATGGAAGTGTTGTTGCCCCTAGCCTTCAACAACCTACAAGGTTGACACCATGACAATTGGAAGAAAAAAGAGAAAAAGGGCTTTGTTACAGTTGTGATAGCAAATACACTAAACTTCATAAGTGTGCTGAGAAGAAATTATTCTACATAGATTGTGAAGAGCAACAAGATAAGGAATAAGAAATGTCAAAAGAAGAGGATATAATCTAGGAACAAACCCTAGATAAAAAAGAAATGAATGTAACCATATCTTGTAATCCATTAGCTATAATTACCCTTCCTCAAACTATCAAGATAGAAGGGCATATCAAGAAGATACAGGTAAAGTGTTTATTGATTTGGGAAGTACCCATAATTTTATTCATTGTAAGATAGCAAAGGAATTGAATTACTTCCTATATCCAGCACCAAAGTGTCAAGTGATGGTTGCGAGTGGAGGAACCATAAATTCCTCTAGAAAGTGCCATAATATCAGGCTATCCATGGGAGAATATGTATTGAATAGCTTAATGGTTTCCATTCCAATGGGAGGTTTTGATGTTGTACTAGGAGTCCAATGGCTACAATCCTTGGCTATAATAACTTTTAATTTTTAAGAACTTTTGATGAAATTTTGTGCAGAAGGAAAGGAAGTTGAATTAAGGGGTGTTGCAGGGAAACCAGGAAATATAATCAGCTCTATGGGTATGACAAAGCTTCTATAGGAGAAACAACGAGGTGTAATTGCACAATTATGTTCGCTAGAGGTTCCCACATCAAAATAATCTATTTCTCTAGATCTCCAAAAAGTCTTGGATAATCATTCCAAGGTATTTGAGAATCCCAAAGGTCTCCCACCTATTTTTTGATAATGATCATGCTATTCATTTAATTCGAGGAAGTGTTCGTCCAAACATCATGCCATACAGATATCCCTATGCCCAAAAGAGTGAAATTGAGCGTATGGTTGTAGAAATGCTAGAGGGTGGTATAATTAAACCTAGTCAAAGTTCTTTCTCTACTCTAGTAGTATTGGTGCACAAGAAGGATGGATCATGGTGCATGTGTCCAGATTATAGGGAGCTCAACAAGCTCACTATTAAAGATAAATTTCCCATTCAAGTCGTTGATGAATTATTGAATTAATTGCATGGATCAATTTACTTCACCAAGTTGGATGTTCATTTAGGATATTATCAAATCAAAATGAAGACTAAATACATTCTGAAAACAACATTTAGAATTCATGAGTGTCATTATAAAAAAAAATTCATGCCTTTTTGCCTACCAATGCACCTTCTACATTTCAAGGTTTGATAAATTCCATTTTCAAACCCTTCCTTAGAAAATTTGTGTTAGTATTTTTTGATGAGATACTAATCTACAACAAGTCTGGGAAGGATCATGTTGAACATGTTGACAGTGTGCTCAAACTATTTGAGGAGAAACAATTATATGCAAAAATATCCAAATGTTTCTTTGGAGTATAGGAGGTGGAATATCTGGGTCATATTGTATCTCATGAAGGTGTTAAGCTAGACCCTAGCAAAATTAAAGCCATTAAGGAATGGAAAAATCCCACATCCATAAAGCATCTGCAAGAATTTCTCGAGTTGATATGGTATTATCACAAGTTTGTTAATAATTTTGGGAGAATAACAACACCTCTAACAACATTATTAACGAAAGATGCATTTTCATGGACTCCAAAAGTAACAAAGGCCTTTGAAAATCTTAAAGAGGCAATGTGCCAAGCACCAGTCTTAGCTATGCTGGACTTCAGAAAAACCTTTATTGTGGAATGCGATGCTTCAGGAAATGGAATCGGTGTTTTTTTAATGCAAGATGAAAGACCCATTGCTTTCGAAAGTTGTCCAATCAAGGGAAAGTATTTACACAAAGCTATTTATGAGAAGGAAATGTTGGCAATACTACATGCACTTAAGAAATGGTGACCCTACCTAATGGGAAGTCACTTCAAGGTGGAAATGGATCATGATAGTCTTAAATACTTTTGAGAACAAATACTATCCTCTAAAGAGAAACAAAAATGGGTCACAAAGATGTCATTTGCAAATTTAATGGCTTTTTTCCGAAACAAAAAGTTCTCATTCAATGGATTGCCACAACTTGGACTTATGATTTTGAAAATTTTATATGTTCAAAAAGGTTCCTTATATTTTAATTTGGAATAGAGAACGACATGGAATATGCTTTAAATGTAGGGCCCTATTTTTTGGGAATAGTTGGGCTCCTCACTATTCCTTGGTTCCCTGAATTTGTTGTAAACTCTATTTTGGTATCCAAAATGTCATTTCGGGTTAATCTCCAAAATGCTCCACTTCCATTCTCGCATCCAAAATTCCTTGAATATATTGGAAACACTCTCAAGAAATTCAAAGAAATTGACATGGCTAGACGAAAAAATTGTATCTTCACATATGCTAAAGTACATGTGGAGATAGACCTAAGAAAAGAACTTTCTAATCATATAAATCTGAAACAACGGAAATTTTGTTGCTCACAAGTTTTAGAATGTGAAAATATGCCATTTAGGTTTGATATATGTTCTCAAATATGCCATAGACAACAAGCACCTTAAAACATGACACTACTAAAAGGAAACTACTGTGAAAAAAATATATGAAATAAACCACCTAGCAATCAAAAGGGTTGTTAATTCTTGAAGGAAGGAAGGTACTAGCTTTGGGGGAACTATGGGAGACGGATCATGGTTGGTTGGAATGTGATCTATTCCTAAATATTCCCCATGTAGTAATTACGATGAGATGAAATTTATTTTATATGTACTTATTAACTCTGAAAATTGATTATTGATGTACCATGACAAATAAAGCTAAGGTTTCCTACCTACATTTAGTTATATGTGTTATAAATTTGCATGCATATTTTAATTTATGTTTCAGATAGAATCTTCAATGAGATATGTTATTGTTGTAAATTTTATATAAGATGATGAACATGTGAGAGAAGAGATAATTTATATACAAAATAAACAAAGGTTTGAGATAATTTATATACGATCCCATGATCCGTGGACCATGGGTAGGTCTCCTATAGCCGACTTTACTTTAAAAAACTAAGGGTAGACTACCCTTTTTTACTCCTAACACCTTCGCACTCCGCGACTAGAAAATGAAGAGTCTTTACAATTATACTACAAAAATTGACTTAACATGGGCTTTTAGCCCTAAAACTACCGTTGGGGGATCCTGCTCCCAACACCATCGCATGTAATTTACTTGATAATGAATAGGTCAACATTGTTCCATGGCTAAGGAAGGGAAATGTGCTCAATTCCTCTTCCCTTCTTGACCAATTGTTCTTCTCCCTGCAACAATTCAGATTTAAGGGATGGAGCATTAATTTTCCAGTTGAACCACCTCTTCTGTTCAGGTCAAAGTGTTGTTACTCTATCAATCACTTCCTCCATAATATCCAGTCATAGGCCTCTAACCTCTTCTTGATTCTTGTTCATATTTCAAGAAATTTCCAAAGAAACATGCTCATCCAACCCCGTGAGTTGTTCGAAAAATTCAGTCCACCCTGCTTCCCTGAAAATTTGATATGCTTCTAGGAACATTTCCAAAGCCTCAGTGGAATTTGATTCATGCCTTACTTCTTTTCCCCCATCCTTCGATGTTACAGACACTTCACTCATTGTTGCAAAATTCACTATGAACGTTTACCTGCTTGCCACCACAATTCCTAAAAAAATTGTACAATGAGGGTGAAGAGCTACGTTGGGGCTAATATCAAGGTGATATGAAAGGATGTCAAGTCAGAAAGTTGTGCAATACGGGTTATAATTTCATCATTAATTCAAAGGTGTGAAAATATGACTTCGATATAGTTCGAATTAATGAGATTATAAATCATGAAAGGTGGTAATGATTAATGGATATTGTCACTTCAAATTGGGTTAGGTCATAAATCACAAGATGATCCCCCCCCCCCCCCCCCCCGCCAACTTAAATGAAAATTCCATCCTCAGCTATAAAAAATTAAATGACGTATTAACTACCATAATTTCTAAATAAACAACAAACAATATTCCTTTTTTTTAATGACTTACCAGAGGTTGATTTGATTGATGCAGACAACAGAGCGCTGGTGATGTTGATTATTGAAATGGATAGCTACAATTGGTTGCATGCTATAGTCATCTCCATCATACTAACTGCTACAAATGTAACAAAAAAATAATTTATCCATGATGGTTGAATAAGTTTGCAACAGTACTTTATTACAACAATGTATTCCTTTGAGGGATGTAAAATTTTGTGCCTAGAAAAGAATTCTAAAAATAATGAAATGAAATGAATAAAAACAGGATTGTAACAAGCATGATGTTACACATATATCATATATGTCATGTTATTACAAATTTTATTAAAATTAAAATGTGTATCAGCTACCACAAAGTGATTTTCAGCTGGTAAAACTATCTACCAGTGTCCCACAGAAGGCTTTCACAAGCATTATTATTATTATTATTATATATTTATTTTTTATTTTCTTATTTAGTTTCTCTTCTTTTTTCCCTCTTTTTTTTGGGTGTATCAACTACCAACAAAAGTTGGTTTTCAGCTGCTACACTTATTGGAATTTAATAATTTTACAACACAGGAGAATTTTTCCCTGCCCACATAACTTGAAGATCAAATCCTAAGACAATGTTAAGATATGAATCCTTTGAGGTTAATTTATGATATAACCAAAGACGTTATCCATTGGCAAGCAATGGCACTTTTACACTGTCTATGGTAATTAATCTCATGGTCCCATTGTCAAAGATTGTATCTACCTCATAATGACCTAGCCATCTGGTGCAAAGCTTCCACTTGAAGTATTTGAATTGTGAATCATATAGTAGAGCCCAATTGCCTTTCTGAAACACCTTATTCTTTATGAACTTTTCATGCCACTTAGCCCTCTGCCACTAGATGATGTATATTTCCTAGATGGCATCCAATCTCTTCTCATCTAGTTCATTTAACTAGATCAACTGATGTTTTTGAGATGTATTCAAATCTAAGTTCACTTGAAATGATATTTTGAGTGTTTTTACTTCGAAATCAATGGGAAATAATCGGTTTTTACCATACACCGATGAGTATGGTGAAAATTCAGTAGTATTTCTCCATGTAGTTTTGTATGCCCACAGTGTTTCAAGAAGTTTATGAGCCTAGTTCCTATGGTGGCTAGCTACAATATTAGTGAGAATTCCTTCGATAACCTTATTAGTGCTCTCCACTTGACCATTTGCCTATAGATTATATGGTAAGGTAATTCTATGACATATATTGAATTTCTGGACTAACCTTTGGATCAAATGAGATGTGAACTATGGTCCTCCATCTGTCACTATTTCCCAAGGCACTCCAAAATGAACAAAAATGTCTTCAAATAAGAAATCTAAAACAACCTCTTCAGTTTCCCTGGTTAGTGCCTTTGTTTCACCCCATATTGTGACATAATATGTACAGACTAGGATGTAGGAATTTGGCTAATATAAAGGATTAATTGGTTCTAAAAAGTCTAATGCCCACTTCTCAAATGATTCAGAGACTATTTGAGGTTGTAACGACATTTCATATAACTAGAGTGGTTGACCCATTCTCTGACAACTGTCACACCCCTTCATAAATTTATTTGCATCTTGTAATATGGTAGGCCAATCATAACCTTTTGAAAGCACTTTATACCCTGTCCTTTTGTTAGAAAAGTGTTCTTTGCAAGGTTCCTCATGGCGGGCTCTAGCGACGTCAAAAATTTCATCCTCTCTCACACAATGCATGATATAATGATCTAGCCCTGTGTAGTAGAGGTATCCTTCCACCCAAGAGTATCTTTCACTTTGTTGAACAATATTCATCTTTTCTTTTGAGACACATGTTGTGGAAATCTCCCTGCAAAAGGGTAGTTGCCTATGTCTACATACAACAATGAGTGAGTTGAAATAGAAAACATATATTCGTCTAGAAAGGAATCCTCAATGGGCATGCAATCACTATTAATAGTTATCCTAGAAAGAAAATCAACCACTACATTATCTTTTCTAGATTTGTCTAAGATTTTTATATCAAATTCACGTAACAGCAACGACCAATACGTAACCCTACCATTAGTAATAGGTTTATTCATTAAGAAATGAATGGTAGAGTGGTCAGTGTGCACAAATATTTGATAACCTGTAATGTAGTGCCTAAATTTATTAATGGCATGCACTACTGGAAGCAATTTCTTTTTTTGTATGTTGGGGCCTAACCCAAGCTGAGAGTTAATTAGCCAAACAAATCCCTGTACTACTGTCCCTTTCAGCAACAGTCGAGGGAGCGTAGAGTGAGGTCTCACCCGAAGTAGTATGGGAGGGTGCAAGAACTAGGTTTTCACATCCTTGAGATGTCTAAGAGGTTCGACTGGTCCCATTGTTTGTCCCTGCGTGCAGGTTACTTCACTCGCTTCCCTGTTCCTCACACCCTGATACACTGCCTTCGTGTAGCACTAAACAGGGGTTGTGGAGCTTCTGTGCTCTATGCTATTACCCGAGATCTTACTTATCTTCCTATACCAGTTAATTACCTTCACGTACTTGGATATCTTACGTTATAATTAATTATACAAAACATTCATATAAGTTCATGCAACAAATAAACAATATACTTGCAAATTATACCCAGTCATATATCAAAACAGGAAAAGATGCATAGAAATATGGTAAACTTCTCTTTATTGATTCTTCCAACAGTTACAGACTCGACCTGTCCTGCGCACGTAGCTGCACGGGTCCACGCACTCAACTGAAAACTACTTGGCCTCTGCACACTCAGCTACAGAGCCTTCCCCTACTCTACGACCCAAAGATAAACTTTACACTTTTACTCAATCATTTGGACTTCTCATCCTCCTATTCTTCCTTATATTCTATGTTATCTTCTACACTTAGAGCCTCGCTCTATTTATACAATCCCATGGTCCGTGGAACATGGGTAGGTCTATCAAGTCAACATTACATTAGAAAAACAAGGGTAGACAACCTTGTGACTCTATTATGACTTCACACTTCGCGCCCATAATTCACGGAGCTTTTACAAAGGACTTGGTCAAAACTTGGGCTTTAAGCCCCAAAACATGTCTTGGGGGGAATTCCATGTCCAACAGGCCCCCAACACAAACATCGTGACTCACCCTTGAGTCACTCTATCACCGCGGAGATATTTGCATGGAGTCCTTCCAACTCTGCTTAAACTGTTGCAAGGTCGGTAGTGCACTAAGATGCTTCCTGTTGGATCTACTACATGCATTGTTCTGAGACTGTAGTGTCAGAAGTTCTTCTCTACATCTGTGCCTGTATCCCCTGTATTTTTTTATAGCCCTATGCCTTCTTCCAGATCCTTAGAGTGTGAACATTGTGCTTCTACTAGCTAGTTGGATAGTTAGGCCACCCGTTTAGGGCTTTAACTGGCTGCCATTCACTTTTCCTGGGAAAGGCTCTCCATTTAGTTTGACTAGTTGTACTGTGCCTCTGTATGTGACCTCCTTAACAATGTATGGTCCCAACCAATGCATTATAAACTTTCCTAGAAATTATCAAACTTGCTGTCATAGAGCAACAATAAATCACTTACCTTGAAGGTGTACAACTTAATATGGTGATTGTGCCAGGCCTTCTCATGCCTCTTTTGCACTTGCTGATGAAAGCTAGCTAGGAACTATTCCTCCTCAATTTCTTCCAACTGCGCGAGCCTTTCATCCAGGGCTTCATGATCCATCATACATGTGAGCACTGCTATGTGCAGACTAGGTACAATATACTCCATTGGCCTGACATCTTCCATGACATAAACCAACTAGAAAGGTATCTGTCATGTTAGTTTCTTGCACGTTGTCTTATAAGCTCATAGGACTGTAGGTATGCACAGGTCCCAATCGCTCCGCTATGCATTACAGACTTTGGCTAGCGCAGCCTCTAGTATTTTTTTGAATGTTTCTACTGTCCCTTTGGCTTGTGGGTGATATGGTGTGATTTTCTGATGATACACTTGGAACTCTTTTGTTACCATGCTGATGGTTTCATTCAAGAAATGTGTACCATGATCACTCATTAAGATTTTCAGCCAGCCAAATCGATTCAACATGTGTTCAAACAAAAACTTCATAGCTATGGTGGCCATGTAGTCTTTGATTGGCTACACTTCTACCTAACGTGTCAGGTACTCTTTCGCGGTGATAATATATCCTGTGCCCATTTTTCCCTGAGGTTTGATACATCCTACAAAGTCAATTGCCCACTTTTCAAAGGGCTATAGCGTTATTTGTGGATTCAAAGGCATCTCATTCATCCACGATGGTTTACCTATCCTTTGAGATATATCATAGGCCTTACAATGTTCTTTTGAATCCTGATGAAGGGTTGGCCACCACAACCCTGCGTAGAAAATCTTTTGCGCGATTGCTCATCCTGCATAGTGTCCTCCTATAGTGCCCCCATGTGCTTCTGTGAGGATCTGACTTTGTTCAAATTTAGGTATGTATCTTTTCAGTATCTCATCATTGCCCATTTGTTATAAGTGCCCTGCGATGATAGAAAAATCAGCCATGTGCACCACCAGTTCCTTTGTCTGCTGGATAGAGTATTCCCTCGGCACGGTTCCCATTGTCAAAAGTGGATTATATCTTCAAAGTGTCTGTCTGCTATAAGCACAGCAAAGAGTTGTGCATCAGGTAATCCTTCCTCCAAACTAGTAGGTTCCTCTCCCATCTCAATACGTGATAAGTGATCTGGTCCCATGTTCAAGTGTCTAGGCTTCACCATGACCTCAAAGTCATATTGTTGGAACAATAGCATCCACCTACATATGTGCCCCCCCAACACAAGCTTGTTGACCAAGTATTTTAGCATGGAATGGTCTGTATACATCTTGAAATGCCCCCTAGAAAATAGTGTTGGTATTTTTGGAGTGCGTACACCATAGCCAACCCCTCGCATTCGGTTGTGGAATAGTTCTTTTTTTTCTTTAAACAACCTACAACTTGCGAATGCGATAGGGTTATCCAAGCCTTCTCCACCTTCTTATTTTAGCACCACTCCCAGCACTATACATGACACGTCAACATGGACATGAAACTCCACATCCCATTTTGGGAAGACGAGGATTGGGGTGGAGGCCAATTTCTATTTTAGTACATCTATGCTCTTCAAGCAATCATCATTCTAGCAGAACGTGACATCCTTTTTCAATAGCTTCTCCTTTGGCACAGTGATCTGGGCATAGATTTTGATGAACTTCCTGTAGTACCCCATATGTATCAGGGTAGCATGTAACAGTTTAACACTTTGCGGTGCTTCCAAATTTAGAATTACTACAATCTTTGTGGGATCTGTCCTTAGTCCTTGTTTTTAGACCACATGTCCCAACAAGTTCCCAAAGGGAATGAGCAACGTACACTTTTTGAGGTTCAGCATGGTTTGGTGTTCTTGGCAAGTATCCAACATCAAGCGTAAGCTCACTACATGGTGCTTAATCAGTCCAAATATAGTCCAATCATCTAGATAGACCTCCAGGAATTTGTGGATATACTCTTTGAATGCTCCAACAACTATGCGCAAAATGATGGCCGATGCATTCTTTAACCCAAACAGCATAATGGTGTATTAAAAGCAGTTGCACTCAGTCACAAAGGTGGTCTTGCTCCTATCTTCTAATGCGAATTTGATCTGGTGGTACCCTAAGAACCCATCAGTAAAAGAATATGCTTCTGACCCGCTGAAATTTTCTAATACTTCATCAGTGAATGGAGTCAGGAATGGGTCGTGCACATAGGCATCATTCAATTTCTTGAGGTCCACACATATTCTTATCTTGCCCTTATATTTCTTCTCTTGCACTACCATAGGGCTTACCCAGTTGGATTCTTCCACTGGCTCAATGATTCCGGCTAAGAGAATTTTGTCTAGTTCTACGTGGACCTTTTCCTTGTAATTCAGATTCAAGCGGTAAGGCCTCTGCTTAACTGGCTTCATGCTGGGTTTTAGGGTGATCTTCATCATCCCTAAATCGCCAGCAATCCCCTTTAAGTCCGTGATCTTGGTCGGGAATAAGTCTTGGTACTCGCAGAGTAACTCAGTGACTTTTTCAACCATGGCATCATCCCAATAGTCATCAAGCATTGCATACTTCGGTTTAGTCCCCATACTAATGTTTACCTGCTTTGTCTTTACTGGTGCGATTATGTCAAGGTATTCAATAAATGGCCCTTGAACCTCGTGATAGCCTTCATTTACGTAATGTTAACTTTTCACAGATATTCATCGCCTTCTTCAATATTTACATTGTAACACTCTAATGTGTAGCTCATTTTGGTCACCCATTCAGGCTGAAGCACTTTCATTTTCTCCTGGGGTACTTTAAAGATAGCTGCTTTTACTGCTTGTAGCACATCATCAACAATATCCCACCAACAATCCTAAAATGTGAAGGTTAATCGGAATCCCTCGTGCAAGATATCCCATTCATTCATGCCATGGTAGAGCTTTGTCCCTATATGCCAATTCATGGGTATAATATCCAGGGTATGATAGAACATGTGCACCCACTCAGGTTGTGGCTCCTCCTGCTAGACCTTTGTCCATTTTGCGAGGTATGCACATGGATCATTGTGTATGTCATACTTGTCTTTTAACTACATCTGAGGCTTCCTAAACCATATGTGCATCATCCTTCTACATTTGTGCCAGTCTTCAAAACTTCTTTGGTGCGTACCACACCACCTTGTTATCATAGTGCGCAGTACCCATTTCAGAGCGTCGAAGCCTTGTTGTTCTGGTACCTTCCTTTAAAAAAATTTTAGGAAGTCACACACCTTGCTTAACCCTTCATACATAGGCATATATCTTACCTCTATTTCTACACAGCGTAGTGAACTCATCATCATGTTACAATTGAGTGTGGTTACCTCCTGTAACTGGTTCTGCCATCGTTCTATCTCCTCGTAAAATCTAATGTGTAGGAGCTTTTGCGTTCCCATGAGATTTAGCCATCCACGGTTGGATTTACCTAGCCTTGCTCCCACATAGTTATCTTGTAGATGTACTCCAAATCATTGCCGCTATCGTAGTCATGCACTAGCTCTATGTAGCGCAATCCTTCTACAGGGTATAAAGGTACCACTATGTGCAGAGACGTTTTCTCAAAGATCATCTTACACTTCTTTAGATTTATCACTCCATTCATGTCAGTGGCCCAATCTGGATGAGATAATGCACAAAGGTTTGAATACCTAGAAAGTCTATCAACCACCACAATGATGACACTCTTTCCTTTTGACTTGGGTAAACCTATGATAAAATACATTGAAACCTCCTCCCAAAGTTGCTTTGGAATGACTATACATCAAGGTATTAATTGTCTCCCCTATATTTTGCTGGAAAACCAAACATTCTTGCACAAAATTTTGAATATCATATTTAGGGCCATCCCAAAAAAATTCTTCTTGACCTTGTGGTAAGTTTTTAAAAATTCCAAGTCCCCTCCTAAGGGAGAGGTGTGCAATTCCAAAATAATCTTTTGCTTGACTTTAGAATTCTTACAAAAATATAATCGGTATTTGTGCCACAATGAATTATCATTTTTCAAGATAAATGTATTATATGTACATTTATCTTGTTGTAACTCTTGAATGAGTGTCCACATCTTCGTCATTCTTCCATTTTTCCCTTGCTTTCATTATCAAATCTAGTTGGATAATAGAAATGGCACAAATAAATTCTTCCACATCCTAATCCTTTCTTGAGAATGCGTATACAATAAAAATTTTCTTCACTTTTTGTAGATTATTTCAAAGTCATAACCCAACATCTTTTTGACCCATTTTTTCTACTGATTTGAAGGTAATCTTTGTTCCAAAAAGTATTTAAGAATATCATGATCTGTTTTTACCTTGAAATGAATTCACATTAGGCAACATCTCCATTTATTTAGTGCATGTAGTATTTCCAACATTTCCTTCTCATAAATAGGTTTGTGTTAATACTTCGATCAGATGGATTTCAAAAGCAATGCATCTTCCTTCTTACATTAAAATGACATCAATTTCATTTTCTTAGGCATCACATTCCACAATAAAGTTTTTTGTAACTTTTGGCTTATATAAGATGGTGTTTGGAATATTGCCTATTTAAGATGTTCAAAGACCTTAGTTGCTTCTATAGTCCAAGAAAATACATATTTCTTTAGTAACATCGTTAGAGGTGTTGTTATTCTCGCATAAATATTAACAAAATTGTGATAATACCCTATCAACCTGAGAAATCCTTGAACATGCTTTATGGTTGTGGGGATTCTTCATTCCTTAATGGGATTAATTTTGTTAGGGCCTACCTTAACACCCTTAGGAGATACAATATGACCCAAATATTCCACCCCATTATTCAATTGAATCATTTGGAGGTTTTCGCATATAATTGTTTCTCCTCCAATAGTTTGAGCTCCCTATCAACATGTTGAACACGATCCTTCCAAGACTTGTTGTAGATTAGTATATCATCAAAAAATAATAACACAAATTTTCTAAGGAATGGTTTGAAAATGGAATTCATTAGACCTTAAAATGTAGAAGGTGCATTGTTAAGGCCAAAAGTCATGAAAAAAAGATTTTAATGACCCACGTGAGTTCTAGATGTTGTTTTTCAGACAGTCTTTAATCTTCATTCTAATTTGAGATATCTTAAATGAAGATCCAACTTGGTGAACTAAATTTCTGCATGTAATTCATCTAATAATTCATCAAAGACAGGAATGGGAATCTTATATTTAATAGTGAGCTTGTTGAGCTCTATATAATCCAGATACATGTGTCATGATCCATCCTTATTATGCACTAATATTAGTGGAGAAGAGCTAGAACATTGACTAGGTTGAATTATATAGTCCTCTAGAATTTCTGCAACCATACAACCAATTTCACTCATTAGGGTGTATGGATATCTGTAAGGCCTAAGTTTTGGAGGAACACTTCCTAGAATCAAATGAATGACATGATTATGATCATAAATATGTGGGAGGCCTATGGGAGTATCACATACGGTGGAATGACTGTCCAAGGATTTTTGGAGATCTCAAGAAATAAATGATTTCAATGTTTGAACCTCTGGTGAGCATAATTGTGCAATTATGCACCGTTATTATTTGTTTAGAATATTTGTCATGATGTTGGATATAATTATATTTCCTATTTTCCATGGGATACCCCTTAATTCAACTTCCTTTCCTTCTCAAAAAAAACTCAAGAAAAGTTCTTGAAAATTAAAATTATCTTACCCAAATATTGTAACCATTGGACTCCCTGTACGACATCAACACCACCCATTGGAAAATAAAACAATGGATTATTCAATTGATATTACCCCATGGTTGGATTGATATTATGGCACTTTTTAGAGAAATTTATAGCTCCTCCATTTACAACCATCACTTGACACTCTGGTCTTATATATAGGAAGAAATTCAATACCTTGGCTATCTTGTAATCAATAAAATTATGGGTACTACCTCAATAAATCAACACTATTAAATTTTTCTTCCTTATATGTCCTCCTATATTGAGATTTTGAGGAGTGGTAATTCCCTCCAATGCATTATAAGATATGGTCAGATTCATTTATTCTTTCTCTAGCATTGGCTACTGGTGTATATCCTCTTATTTTGACATTTCTCATTTCTTTTCTCCTCCTCTTCACAATCTATGTAGAATAATTTTTTTCTCAACACATTTATGACCTTTAGTGTGTTTTCTATCGCAACTATAAAAAATCCCTTCTTCTCCTTTTTATTTCAATTTCTGTGGTGTAAACATTATAGTTTTTGGAATTCTAGGAGCAACAAAACTTCTATATTTATCGTTGTGAGTGGTAGACTTCCTTGTTGCTATAATTTTACTTTCAACTTTTCTTTCCACCTTGTATTCCTTCTCCAATGAATGAGGTTCTGAAAGGTGAACCTCATGTTGGATGTTATTCTTTAATGTCCATACGAAAAAATCAATCTTGTGTTCCTATGGAATATCATTTACCCTTATAATCAATTTTTGGAAGTCCTCGATGTTCTCTTCCATTGAACCCTTTTGTTCAAGATTTATCAATTGGCTAGAGAAGGTGTTTCTCTTTTTATCCTCATAATGTGCTATCATTTCCTTCATAAAAATTACGAAGTTACACGTGGTTTATAATAACACGCCATTGATACCATACAAAATTACTGGGCTATAAATATAAGATTGCAATGCATACCTTTTGTGTGTGTTTCAGATTATGGAGATCAGAATATTACTCCATATGTGGTACCTGTGTTACCAAATCCTTACCATCAAACTTCCTTGTATCGATCTTTAGAATATGGTGGGTCTTCAATCCAACATTAGATTCTATGAAATAATGATTAAAAATTATTTTTTTCTCCTCATGATTTTCATCTAATACCGTTTCGCCATTAGGAATCATTTCTTGTAGCAACTTTGTCAAAGGTTCCTTTAAACCATCCATGTCTTCTTTTAAACCATCTTTCAAACCTTCCGTGTCTGCTTTTAATCCATCCTTCAAAACTTTCACGTCTTATTTCAAACCATTATTCAAACCATCCATCTTAGCTTCCATTTCATTTTTGGTTACTCTTTGCAAGAGAAAAATTTGTTGCTATTGGTCTCGTAACTTTGATCTATCATGTTGCATTTCTTCCTCTTCTTCATGTATCATAGTAGAGCTTTTTGGTTTCTTAATAGGTGTTTCCATTTTCTTTCTTTGAGTCATGTTGGAATCAAATAATGATATTAATGCTTCATTATGCCACTTGAATCACTTAAAATTGATTTTTCAAACAAAACGTATACAAATGTTTTAAAAAAATACACACATTTTTCTTGCTTTGTAGGAGTTCAATATTGAATCTAGTGTATCTCTGTAATTTCACATATCTAAGATTTGAAATTTCATCCTATGATATCCCTATGTGTCATATCTCCAACCCCATAAGTCGGAGAAATATTAGATTCTTCAAGAAAGAGTTATGTCGGATCTCCCATGATGACCTGATTATAGATCGGTTTAGTAGAGTGAACTTGTAAAGAGTGCCATGTGTCACTATTTTTCCGTTCAACCCTGAAAATGATAAACAACAAACTAGAGTCCGTGATGTTTTAGTTAGCTTTTATGAAATTCAAATCTGATGTTCGGAGAGAACATATGATTATTTTCCCTAGGTAACATGTTTTGAGATTGAATTCTCGAGCTTGTAAAAATCCTCACTTCCTTAGATCATATCTCCAAAAATGTAATGAGGCAAGCTTTCAAATTTTTACGACAACTTCATCATGATGTGAGCTCCATGTGGTCAAGGTTTTAGATTTTGAAGCTTTGTAGAAAAATGTTATAGCGAAAATACTAAGATGGCTTGTTTGAATAGCGAAACCCTAATATACAAAGCTCTGATACCGAATGTTATGCAACTAGCTCACAAAGTAAAAGAAAATATAGATCAACGACTAAAAACTTACCCTCTTCAAGGGGGAAACTTCCTTTACATTACAGAAATAAATAACCCTTGGATGATACAAATGACAAGACCTCATTTCTATACATAGGAGACTAAGGGGTCACAATATAATCAGAGCCTACATAACAATAATAATGTAAGGGCACAACAATAACAATAGGGGGCTACACTAACAATAAAAATATGGGGCTACACTAGTATTATAGGGACCTAACATTATAATTTTTGTAGCTATTGGAATAAAATCAAGAACATACGCATAATATTTTATATCTTCCAATTGTCATTGAAAGGCTTTTAAATAGGACAAAAGAGAAAATATGAAGATGAGACGCTTTGGTTGTAGTTTCGTCATTCTAGATGAGTACATGTCATTCTTTAAAAAGCATTCAATAGGTGGAAAGGAATAAATGTATTATTGTAGTATATGTTTCATCGGGCTGATAAATAGATGAATTAATTCAATCACTACAAATATAACTAAAAATAAAATATTTGTATAATATAAAGGTAATCATAATCTTCCAAATAAGAAAACATGGGATATCAATGTTTCCCCTATAAATTAAGTAAACAAATTTTATTTATCAGTCTAGCTGAAAAGAAAGATATAATATAGTGCATCTTTAGATGCACACATTTATGGAATAACTTGTATACATTTCCCAACTTTTATTATTGATTAAAAACACAAACACAACCATAGGCATACATTACTTATAAGTTGAAAGATATTTGGATATACCAGTAAAATAACAGGGAGATGAAAGCCTAGTTGATAGTTAAATATTGTAAAGAAAATTATGATTTCAGGAGTATACAAGAGTTAAATTGTAGATCGAAACAAATTCATAAAGCACATGGAGAATTTTTTATAGTAATATACATGTAAAAGTAGTACTTATTATAAGGAGAATTGTAACAACAATGTAGAACTCGAAAGACAAAGTAGTCCAACTACGTAAGGGACAATTCCTTATTAAAGTAATAAATTGATAATAAGTTGAATAATTGTTAGAATTAGTAATCAAGAATTCATAGTGATTAGAATGAATATATATATAAATATATCACTCTTTAGCATAAGGAAACTGAAGAATATGAGGATAGAGATATTCAAAACAATACACATTTTCTACAATGAAATTGTACATTTCAAATCTGGTACAGAAGAATAGAGGGGAAGGTATTGTTCCTTATAATCAAAAGGGACTCATATCTCCAAATTTATTCCAGGTAGGTGCTTAATGAAGATTATTATAAGATGAAAAAAAAAAAAGATAAAGTAGTATATTTATTTAGTATATTTATTTAGCTACAATACTAATGTGTATATATATAAGGTAGAATGATGATTCACAAAGGCTCCAAAGCCGAACCATATAAATTATGAACCATGTAAGGCTTGAACAAGAAATAACAAGAAAATTATGAAAACCTCGATTTAGGTTATGGACAATAAAACCGATGATAGTTGTACACCATGGAGGAAGTGAGGTTGTTGACCTGTGGAGAACAATAAAGTTGGAAACTGTCCTCTGCTTGAGGAATAAGTTTGGGTAGAAGTCAACAGGATGTTATTATATAAATATCATAATACTTGTAGGAAAATTAATTACCTTTCTCTTATAATATTAGCTTCATAGTACAGGGGTATTAGTAAATAAGGAAATTTACACAAATTAAGAGAATAAAGGAAATAAATGTTTATACCTGAGGGAAAGAATGTCAGTGCCTATTTATTATTCACTACAAATATGGAAAGGGATGTAATTTAACAAAGGATTACCTACGAAAACTTAAATTTATGAAAGACATATAAAACTATAAGAACAATTTCTAAGTTCTATCAAAACCCTAAGCGAAAAACCCAAAAACGAAAGGAAATTGCTTTTTTTAGCCTTAACCATTAGAAGCTGGTATCTAGCAATTCCAAGAAAAGAAAATGTACAATTCAAAGAAAGAAAATTCTTCCAATATTAACTAAGATAAGTTATCAAATATAAGAGATCAGTAGAAATTAAATAAGAAAAATATCAACTCGTCGATATGAGTAGAACTTAAATAAGTATTATCAACTCGAAAATGGAGAAACTCTTACGAGAAATTGTAAGCTGGCGTATAGAGGAAATTTTCGACAACACTTTGGCCAATAATTGTGCAAAGATACAAAGTTTATAAACATATACATTTGAGGTATTGGAACCAAATAGTCATTGAAACATCATAATGAATGATAGTGTTGAGTCATTACTTTCCAGAAGAAATGGGGAAAATACCATGATATAAAAAATATAAATCTCAGTTTTGAATCAAAGTTGTAAACCTTCTACTCTAAGAAAACTCATAACATAAACATTGTTGGTGGGAAAGTTCCCTAAGGAAATGGTTGAAAACCTTAACATAACAGAACAAGATAATCAACACAGAGTAGTTAATAAAGCATGCCAAACATATGAATTACTAAATGTGGATTTGGAAACATACCCAGAGGTCCTACATTTGATGATGTTCCCCTAGGGTCCAAACCCTTTTCTTCCTCTCGAAAGAGTAGGCCTGCAAGTCAATTAACATAAGCATATACATAATAGATAATTTAATGTGTATACATAAGGGATATGTTAAATCATCATATATAATGATATAAACCACTATTCATGAGACAATAACATATCAAGAACAAGACATGAGCTTCTTTATTAATTAGAAACAATAAGTATAGCAAAGGCACAACCTCATCCAAGCCAAAGCACTAATGAAGCCTTCATCCAGGGCCATCTTGCCCAAGCCATGAATAAAATATTTCTAATAAGTGTAAGGAGATTCTATAAATCTTAAGGACATCTCTACAAAGGAAAGCAGGGTTTCCATAGATATTGTGAGTGTAGGAGGCATAGGATGATCAAACATGATCTCGGAGAAAAATGGATATAATGTCCATATCCATTCTCTTATTTCCTTTAGGCCTATCAAAGGGGTGTATATATACCACCTAAAATTACTTAATTCAGTTGTGCTATGAACTCTTGTAAGTGGGTTCTCAGTAAAACCCTTGAACCCCACCTGAATAATTTCGTTTTATTTATTTTTTCATTATTTAAAATGTATATGCAGGTATAGGGTTAGAGGAGCTCCGTATGTATGTGATTTAGTATGAGCGGAGTAACATTTTTAATTTGAAATATTATTTTTTAATATAAGATCAAGTTTGCATGGGAAAAGGTCACCCAATGCCATATAAGAGCATAAAGTATACAAGAGTGATAAATGATTCTATAACATATGCCCCCTCATATATGATGTCAGAACGGGTACATGATGGCTGAAATATATTAAGTATAGAAAGAGGATTCATCTGAGAACCGAGGAGGTGATCACTAGATTCTAGCTCATCAAATACCTGTGGAAGGAGTCAAAAATAAAACTCACGTTAGAGCTGGGCATACCCATGCTCAGACGTAATAAGGCACATACTCTGATCAAGTATAAAGTTGATCTAGAATGTATACATAATTGAACATAAGTAAATGTACAATACATAATAGATCATCAAATCATAGTCGCAAAGGAGCACAATGGAACTATGTATCAATATCACATATATAAGAATATATGATCAATGATACTACAAAAATAATCCTCATAAAAGCTACTAAGTCATATAGGTGGAATAATGATATTACATAAACTCGCGTGCCAACATACAAGATGTTGTTGTGAAGGATTGAAACATATAATCGTGGGAGGTGTCACTAGATTGAAGGAGTTACCAAGTGAACCAAAATTCTTACACAACTCGAGGTATTCACCAACCGTAGATGGTACATTTCTACACGATGGGAATAAATGAGCTAAAGGTGACCATGTGAGAAATCATTTGGTTACTAGTCATTGATGTATACTACTAAAAGTGCGAGGCAACTCACCAATAATGATAATGAGTGACAAGGTACCCCAGTACAATCTAACAAGTGTGAGTAAAAGTGTTCAATTTGCACACTTGAAATAATCTACCAATCAGGAGACATTGATGTAGTATCACTATCGATAGTGAAATATTCTACCAATAATGACTACAAACCCTAAGATATGGAAAAAAGGAATCTAGACCTTATTCTTGGAGCAATGTGTTGGAGACAAGAGTCGAATATAAAAAATTTGTTGGAAGGAGGGAATTAAGGCATCCCATATCTTCTAGTGCGAGTGTAACCTGCAAGCCAATAATTTGGAAGAACTTAGTTGAAGATAGATGAAGAAACCATTATGAAGTATATATATGGTGAACGTAATATGTGGCTAGTGCATGACAAAAATCCTTTAAACTAACCAATAATGAAAGATGATAAAGAGGTGAGGAATCCACCATTAGGGTCAAGTGGAAACTAAGGTATTGTACGAATCCCAATGTGTGAAAATGTAAGAGGACATGAAAATGTAAGAGGACATCAAACACAATGGAAACCACCTAGCCAAAGGCACATGATACTAATCGATGTTGAGAATAGGTCACCTATCAATGATGTAAATATGACCATGGTACAACTCTAGGTCTACTCTCATAGTAATTTGATGGATACAATAAGAGCAGAATCACTAGTAAGAATTCAGTGGGGACATCCTTAACCAACATGAGTGAAATACCAAAAAGCTAATGTGATACTGAGGATAACTTTACATACTAGGTATGGCTGATAGAAATGTGTCAATATACACTGTAAAATGGTTGACAATAGTTTTACTTCCCTTGAACAAAATCATTAATTGATTTGACTTTATGGAAGCATAAGATAAGTTTGTATAAGTTTATAGTGAAAGAGGAATTAAAAAAATCTCCATATGATTGGAAGAGATAAACAACCAGAGGAGGACTGGATGAAGAACAATTATATCGCTTCCCTAAATCTACACAAATTCCAATCCCAGTGGAAGAACTAATCATTTTAAGTGCTTTGTTTAAGGGTGACACAACAAACTCTTTTTCCATCAAATAATGAAGAAACTATCTCATTCCCACTCTTTTTGGAATATTTGATTGTTTTTTCCTTTTCATATTTAAAGCTTGAAAAATAGTAAGGAAATGCATATAGTGTAGCGGAGAGAACATGTTAGGCCCTTGTACTACTAGTGTAACCCCTTATTATTATTAGTGCAACCCCCTTATTATATTGATGTACCCATGTAGTGCCCATATTGTTACTATTGTGCCCCATATTATTACTATTGTTATTATTGTGCCCTTACATTATTATTGTTATGTAGGCTCTGATTATATAATGACCCCTTAGACTCCTATATATAGAAAGGAGGTCTTTTCATTTGTATCATCCAAGAATTGTTCATTTATGTAATGTAAAGGAGGTTGCCCCCTCGAACAGGCTGAATTCTAAGGCGTTGGTCTATCTTTTCTATCTTTTCTTGAGCTGGATTCATAACATTTGGTATCAGAGATTTGGATTCTAGGGTTTCGCTGCTCCAAACACGTCATCGTGGCATTTTCCCTATAACTTTTTTTCTGCGATGTTTCAAAGCAGTCTTTTTTAGTTTGTGGGTCACCGCACCATATAATCATTCATTCCAAAAGGAAGGATTGAGTACTTACTCAGGAAATGAAATTTTATTTACGGAATAATTGCATATGGTTTTCCTCTCCGCTCGATTGAAGAGATTCAACTCCTTTCAAATTTTTTTGTCCGGAGGCATGTAAATGGTTGGTGGTGGAGTAAATGGTTTGAGACCCTTCAAGATATAGGAGGGGTATCCTATTTGATGGTCCACATCACTGGCAAGATATGCAATGAATGTGGAAGATCACATCTAATGCCTATCGGATGGTGCAACCTACTATCATCTCTATAGCCGAGATGGCCTTCCCACTATTGATGATTTTTATGGTTGATCAATGCCAGATGGCCTTCCACTACAGAATCCCAGACTATAGCCGTTGTTATTGGTTACTATGGATTATGACGGTTAAATTAAATTTGTGAACATCAAATTTAAGGGTTTAGATTTTTTTTACATATCACTTTCAACTTTTTCAAATATTTTTAAACCATCAAATATGTTTAAAAACCCAAAAAACGTTATATGTAACATCAAATTCCAGGCCTAGTCCAGTTGATCCATCTAGCTCTTTTCTTTTTCAAATACCAGTTAATGAGGGTTGATAGGTCTTCAATCAATTTGCAGGTTGAGCTCAGTAGTTACCGTAATCATCCATTAACAACCTTTTTTATATAGGTTCATATCAACAAACCATTGAACATAGTAATGTAGCTAATAGGCTTAACAAAGATGCAAATTGATACTTACATACATTTACAAAACGCTGTTGATACCTTGACGTCATAGAAGATATTGGGCCCATAGAGTTTTCCAATTGCAGGATATACCTTGACGTCATAGAAGATCCATCAAGGCTGCAAGCCACAAATATATTGGGCCCACAGAGTTTTCCAGTTGCAGGATATACCTTGACGTCACAAAAGATGCATGAGGGCTGCAAGCCACAAATAACATTTAACATGAAATTATATTGAACAAAAGCCATTGTGGAAGGTTTTTCATTTAACGTTCATATTAAACCAGGAAAGGTGGGGGTTCGCTACCTCACATTACCACAGGCATTAGAGAGAACAATATCATGGAAGATGAAATTCTTGATTTGAAGGATGAATATAAAAATGATATAAGTGATCACAAATACGTGGATAACAATCTAATAAACAAAAGTTACAACAATAAAAATAATATAAAATATATTTGTGTATATAAAGGGTAATAGCCTTTAAATTTGTTGTGTGTATGCTCACATGAGTTAAATTTCCTATAATAATTCAAAATGAAAGGACTACTATTTTTCACATATTTCCCTGGTTAATAGATATATCAATATGAAAAGTACATTTTATTTATGTTGATCAGCACATCATCTAAATATACTTATTTTAATTTTAAATTTAAATGCGTTGAGAAAGATGAAATTTCTTAGGGTACAAATATCTTTTAATTTCATATATATATATATATCTATACCTATATATATATCATTGAACAATTTTATTTTATGTTTAGAGTAAAATATTTTAAAGAAAGTAAAATAATTATCGAGTTTTCTCAATATTGATAGAAAAATGCTTCACTTTTATGAATAAGAAATTTATACTTTATCTATATATACATACATTTTATGTGTTTATTAAAATGTTTTTTGTTCCCATATATCTATTACATATTGAGTTGTGATGTAATTACACAAATTTATATACCAATTTCTAATTCTTCTATGTTTTGGTTTTTTTTTTGCTAGAATCTTGCTATATAATCTTGGGTGAGATTCTCATATTCTATTGTTTGAAATATGTTTTGAATATATAAATTGTTTCAATTTCCTCAAAAACCAATATGGAACTTAGATCATTGGAGCATTACATCATATGTCTCAAAATGAATAAAAACATAAGAGTCTTAGAATGCAAGCTCTCTCTTGTATTGGAAAGTAGAATGTGCCATTAGTAAAGTAATAATTTGTTGACTTTTAGTTACTTTATCTCTTATTGACTTTGTTTTTGTTGGAAAAGTTGTTATAAAAGTACTTTTTATAACATGAACATTGAAATAGTTTATTTATAACCTAGAATAAAATAATTTCTTTGTTATTACAAATTTTGTAAATGTTATATGTCATTTTTTACTAAGTATTAAGACATTAACAATGTTTTCAAAGAAAAATAAATTTAATCTAAAACAAACACAATCATATAAGTTAAATGGTTCATTTCATTGAGAAGGACACATTATGGGAGATATGTGTAGTTCCTTCCACATTAAGCCTATTTACAAGCCTTCCTTTTAAGATAAAAATAAAATATTCTCTACATAAAATTAAAAAATGGATAAAATTAAGAACAAGAATGAATATACATGGTTTGGTTTGGTTAGTTTAATTGATATTACAATTAGTGTGAGGGAGTTGTGATAAAAATATTTCTCTCTCAACTATAATTAAAACTATTTAGATATCCACATGGAAAAACACAACTATATATAATATATTTGAAGAAACAAAGCAAATAAAAGTAAGTAATTTTTTTTATTATTATATTTTCAAATTTTGAGAGTACTTAATATTTTTATATTTTTTCAAAATATTTTAATATAGAACTAGATAAATTATTTTAATATCCATATTAACAAATTTACTTTAGAAAATAAGAAAAATAATTTGGGGTAAAAAAGCTCAATTACATTATATTAAAAGTAATAAGAGAGAGGGTGAAATTCCTCAATTTTTAATAGAAAAAATTATATGTAATGTTTAATTAATAATAAAAAAATTTCAATGTGCATAATAAATAAAATATCATAATGCTCATGTCACATAGAATATTTAAATTTCAACTATGTATATGTTATATATGGTTAAACATATATGTTTATATATATGTTTATTATATAAAGCAATGAAATTTTTTTTATGGTTAAAACATTTCAATTAGTCTCACTATTCTACATTTTAGTGATTTCTTTAGTTATGGTCAAATTTTCTATGAATTCGAGAAAAAATAGGTTGGAATGTAAATTTAACCTATGTATCCTAGGAGATCAAAGTTCCCAAAAAAAAAATGAATTGTTAAATCTATTTATACATTCAAAACTACAATTTAAACAAGAACAATCTAAACTTATGGCCAAATCTCTTTCACTTTTTATCAAATCATGGTCAAATCTCTTTCCTTTTTGGCCAAAGCATGAGCTTCCTCTCATGAGGTTTGAAATGGCTTTACATGTGGATAAGATGATTATGGAGTGATGATGAAATAAAAAAAGTGAATGGAACAATATATACATAATTGGTAGGAAGTATAAATTAACTAGCTACAACCAACCTAGATATTGCATATTCAATTCGTATACAAATTCATTTCATGGCTAAGTCACATGAAAGTCACTAGAAAGAAACTATGAGAGCCATTCGATATTTGAAAGGGACTGGAATTTTTGGTATTGTATTACTTATGATTTGAATGTTGAGTTAACAGGTTATTCAAATTCTAATCGGGAAAGACATCCAAATGACACAAATTCCATCTCCAGTTATGCATTAGTATTGGATTTGTCATCACGTCATGGAGTAGGAAGAAAAACCAAGTGATTCGTTGACTTCTACTAAAGTTGAGTACAAGGCCTTATGCAATGAACCCTGTCAATCAATTTGGATAAGAAGAACCCTTGAAGACATTGGAGGAAAAAAATAATGATAAAAAAATATCAACTGTGACAACCAAAGCTCTATCAAATTGGAAAACAACCCAACCTATCATGCAAGATCAATACACATTGAAACATAACAACATTTTCTACGAGAAAAAAAACAGGCAAAGGAAATCAATTTGATCTATTGTAATACAAATGATAATGTGGAAGACATGAATACTTAGCCTTTAGGAAAAGGTAAATTTGTGTTATGTAGAGACAAGTTATGTTATGTAGAGACATGTTAGGTGTGATAAATAACTGATTTCTCCATTAAAAGGGGACTTAGAGTTAATAGAGAAACAAATGTTCTAGAGTTTGTAGAACTCAAGTTAATAGTATGTTCTAGATTGTGTATAATTTGTTTTTTCATTATGAATCAATTGTAGTTTTTTTTTGTAAGCTGGGGAGTTACCAATTTCTATTAACAAGATTGAAACCACTACAATATTAAGGTGGTCTCAACCCGCCCCGAGGATAAACCGGGTTTCTTGACCACCTATAGTTTTTAACTGCTAACCAAAAATAAAAAGTTTTCAGTCTATCTTTCCAGGCTTTGTAAACATCAGCCTTATATATGTTACTAATGTCATATGACTGCAAGTAAAAATTAACAGAGATCCTATACATAGCTAATGGAAACTAAGAATTGCTTTATTTAAGTTCTTCAAAAAAACATGCCTTTTCTTCATTGATTCCCTGCATCTTCTTGCTGCTCCTTCTCCTTCTTGATTACCAAGCCACTCGCCTCTAGCTACTACTAAATATCCTCCAACCTCTTGTCTTGCATGAGTAGGGTGATTAGGATTTTCTTCAGCTCTTTCTTCGGGTTTGGGATCCCCTGTGATAATTCAGCCATTTCCAAGGCTATCTGCTCCATAGCCTTGGCCATAAGCCTTTTCATTACCCAATATAAGTGCAGAGAATGTTTGTATAATGTCATTCGGCCACGAGTATGTCCTGGATCCGGCAGGAGATACACCCAGTCCTCCATTTCCTCCTCAGACTGTGCCTGTATTGCCTCTTCCTCCCAATGCTCAATTATCCTTCAGATTTTCGGGTTTGTCTTCTCGCTGTAGGCTCTCTCAGCTGCCTGAACCTTTGTCCCAATAGTTCTCCTTCCCTTCCTGCCGGCCCCTTTAGCGCTGGTCTCCCCGTCTTCCACCGTGCCTTCTCAACAGCATCAAACCCATCTACTTCTTCCCTCTGCTACTCCCCTCCTCCTCTAGCCTCCCCTACCTCGTCGATGTCGCCCTCGAATCCCTCTTCCACTCTCTTCCTCGGCTTCCCGTTCCTGACTTCCTTCAGCTTCCTCCCTTCCTCTTTTCATGGTCCTGTGTCCTGCGTTTCTCCCATTTCGACCGCAATTTCCATTCCCCTGTTCTGCCTTCTCATTATCTGCTTCGACATATTCGCTCCCACTCTCTGAATCATCATACACTGGTATATAAAACTGCTCTGTATCCCCCTCCATTATTCCTTTACCCTTTGAATCCTGGTTCCCTCGTCCCTGGTTCCCTTCTCCTACCCTACTCCTCATCCATCTGCCTACCTTCATACTACCTTCTGCTACCATTCTTCCCTCGCTTCTTTGTATCCTTCTCCATGTCCTTACTCTTTCTATTCGGCTCCTTAATCCTCCCTCTCTCCCGGCTGTGTGCGGCTGATTATCGCCACCCTCTCCTGTTTCTCTGCATGCAGTTTTCTTCGTTCCACTTCGCCACCCTTTCTCCCTTATGCCTCCCCTCCTTCTGTGCTTATACCTTACCTCCCTTACCGCGCTGATGTCCCATTCTTCCATGCTATCATTCCCCTATCTTGTTTCTGACATACTGACGCCTCCACCGACCTCTGTCTGTACCATGCTGTCCCTTCGCTTTGATCAAAGATCCTTCTCACTGATCCATTTGCCCGTGATAATCATTCCATGAGCCCCGTCTGTCCTCATTCTTTCAAACTGTGACTGATTCATTATGATCCTGGGTAATTATGTTTTTAATTTCTCCCCAGCTTTGATCCGCTTCCAATGATGGCCAGCTCCTCTCCAAACTGCTGGTCGCCCCTTTACTCCCCTAATTAGCCAAAAGGTCTGCAGGCCTGTTCCCGTTGCGTATCACATGATTAATTATTTTGTATTTGATTTTGTTTAACAGATCCGCTATATCTTGAATAATGCCCACTATCCTCCAGCTTTTTGCGACTTGCTCCCAGCTCTTTCCATCCTTTAGTTTGCGCAGCATCCCTATTGTTATCTGTGAATCCCCTTCTATCTCCAGGTTCATGTATCTGTTTCTCACTGCTATTCTCAATCCTTGGTGTACCGCCCAGAGCTCTTCTTCGTTGTTCGTCGTTTCGCCTCCCCGTTCTGCGAAAACCAATCTTGTTTTTCCTTTGCTATCTCTAAAGATACCTCCTAGGCCTGCTGGTCCAAGGTTACCTTTAGACGCCCCATCAAAGTTCAGTTTTATGAAATGCTCTCCTGGATATCTGAATTGGTTGGGGCTTTGAACTTGAGGGTTGCTTTTATAATCTTTTATGGGATAAATCATAGTAAATTCCATATTTAAATTGGAAGCTATTCCTCCTTCCTCTTGGTTCATTCTCCAGTCCTCCTCTTCCCATGTCTCTGATAGAACTGTTTCCTTGATCGATTTGCACACCTCCTCCCAAATTCTTTCAGGTTGATAACTTTGTCCCCTGAAAATCCTCCTATTACGCTCTTTCCAGAGGAACCAAATCACAAAACCTACCGATAAGTTCCATATTATTCTTATTACTTTGCCGTGAAATTGTCATTTGCCCCATTGCATTATGGTGTTCTAAATGCTGCTTGGATCTCTCATTGTCTTCCCGAAAAGCGATCTGATATTCTCCCATAAGTTTCTTGCATAAAGGAATTTGTTTAGTATGTGCTCCTGGTTTTCCTCTTCTCTATTGCATAGGCTACATCTCGAGGGCCCATAATAGCCTCTCTTCTAGATTTTATCCAAGGTTAGAATCCGGCCCTTACTGACCAACCATGCGAATATTGTGATTTTCGGCCACCATTTTCCTTCCCATATTATTCTCCAGTCCATTGCACCTTCTTCCCTTTCTTGTTTTGTTGTTAACTAGTAAGCTTCCTTTACTGTAAAAGTTCCTTTCATTGATCTTCCCCACTTGAGAATGTCCATTCCTGGTCGAGTTGTTAGTTTTCTCAATTCTACTTCTTTAGTGTAAATTTTCTCCATTTCTTGGTTTATATTTTCAAACCATTCCTCTGGTTTCCTCCAGGTCCTCCATATTCCATTGTTCTCTTCATTTTGCCAGTAATCTCTAACATACTCCATACCTGCCCTCTTCGCTTTCTGTTGAATCTCTTGTAAGGTTTGTATCTCTGACATTTTATCTCTCTGCTACCATCCATCCTCCCGAAATTTGGCGCTGCTTCCTTCACGGATTTCCCAAAAAGCATGTTTATTGACCACATCTCTGTTCTGACTTTCCAATTCCCATATAGAGGATCCTTTTGGGACTTCTTCAATTCTCAGTCTGCCTTCTATTGAGTCTGGCATGTTATATTTTATTTCCCATATTTTTTTCCACACATCCTTTCCTCCTTGTATCCATCTCCACCATAATTTGGCTCCTAAAATCTTATTTAGCATTTCCGAATCCCTTATACCTAATCCTCCTTCCTCTTTTCTTTTCACCAGGTTTTTCCATGATACTAAGGCCCATTTCCTCTGTTGTTTAGGTCCTCCCGAAACAAACTTCCCGAATATTTCTTTCAATTTTGTGCATACTCCTTTGGACGTTGCTCTGATGGACAGAGGGTAGATAGGAATCCGGACCGATTTTAACAAGACTATTCTACTGGCTATGTTCAAAGATCTAAATGACCAGCTTGCCAAGCGTTTCTTTATTTTATCTATTACATCCTGCTAGTTTTTCATCTGGGTGGGGTGTATATCCAGCTGGTTCCCCAGATACTTGGTGGGGAGATCCCCCTGTCTGAAGCCTAAGGTTCTAGTTAGATGAGCTTTCATAGAATCAGGGGTGTTAAATATAAATGTACATGATTTTTCTTTATTTATCTCCATTCCTGAAGCCTCCATGAAGATTTCAAGTACTCTTTTGATATTCCTTACCTCTTTTATGGAGACTTCTCCAAATAGCATTATGTCGTCTACAAATTGCCGATGCGTTATTGCCAAATTGTTTCCCCATGGTTCTAAGCCTTTAATTCTCTTTTCCCTTCTCTCTCTTTTGATAATTCTCCCCAGCTCTTCAACTGCCATTATAAATAGAAAAGGAGAGATTGGGTCTCCTTGTCTTATTCCCCTTGTTGCATTAAAGGTATTCGTTGAGGTACTATTTACCAGTATTGAGAAGATCGGAG
Organism: Pinus taeda; assembly: GCA_000404065.3. NCBI lineage: Eukaryota > Viridiplantae > Streptophyta > Pinopsida > Pinales > Pinaceae > Pinus > Pinus taeda. The sequence goes on from APFE031268689.1 coordinate 368,545, forward strand.
TTGAGATCATGTTGTAGATCCATTCAATCCATCTCTTTTCGAAACCAAATGCTTCAAGCACCATTCTAAGGTATCTCCAGCTCAAGCGGTCATGGGCCTTTGATAGATCTAGTTTTATCATCATTCCCCGCTGCTTCTTCTGATTTAGGGAATGAATCATCTCCTGTGTAACTACTAGTCCATCCAGTATTTGTCGCCCCTCAACAAAGCCAGTTTTTTCTGGAGAGATGATACTCGGGAGTAAAGGCTTTAATCTTTTCGCTATCAGGGTGGCTATAATCTTATAAATGACATTGCATAATGTTATTGGGCGAAATCCTTAAGCATCCTCTGACTTATTACTTTTGGGGATCAGGGTTAGAAAGGTCGAGTTAATACCTGGCCAGATATTTTGCTTCATTCTTGATTCCTCAACAGCTTCTAAGATTTCCTACCCCAAGAAGTGCCAACTTGCCTGGTAGAATTCTTCTGTAAACCCATCGGGCCCTAGAGCCTTGCCTTTTTTCATATTCATAACAATTTCCTCAACCTCTTCCATAGTAGCTTCCCTCATCAACACCTTGTTCTGTTCATTTGTTATGAGTTTTGGTATTTCCTTGCAGATATGATCAATTGCTTCTCCCCGTGCCTCCTGTGGTTCAGTGAGAATTTCTTTATGGTAATCCACTAGGACTTTATCTATTCCTCCTTGTTCTATTACTCGTTCCCCCTCCGTATTTTTAATTCAAAAGATCTGGTTCCTTTGTCTGTTTTGTATCATCGCTTGATGAAAAAGTTTTGTATTCCTTTCTCCCTCGTGCAACCATTGAATCCTTAACTTTTGCCTCCACATAATCTCCTCTTGTTTTCTCCTCTCTTCCAGTTGGTTGATTATTCTGCCCTCCTCCTTACTCTGTTCTTCATCCCTTCCTTCCAATATTATTCCCTCCATTTCTTTCTCCAATTTCTATTTTTCCTCCATGATGTTCCCGAACTCCTCTTTGTTCCACTTTTTAATTTTACCTTTAATTTCCTTGAGCTTCAATTGAATGGTATGCATTTTTCCTTTCCCTTTAACTCTACTATGAGTCCACCATTCTTCCATTTTTTGTAAGAAATCGGGATTTCTTAGCCAAAAGGCCTCAAATCTAAAAGGTTTCTTACCATTGTTTTTCTTGATATCAATTTCTAGTCGAATCGGACAATGGTCTGACCTAGTCCTGGAAGGATTTTCGTTTCTATGAATACATCTCGGTTCAATATTTGTTCAGATAAGATAAACATATCTAATCTCGAAGCTATCTGGCTTTTTCCTCCCCTCCTATTATTCCATGTAAAGACACCGTTAGTTGTGGGAATATCAACTAGTCTTTGTTCTGTTATTAACTCATTAAACTCCTCCATGCTCTGATCTGGTCGCCTTATACCTCCTTTCTTCTCTCTCAAGTCGTGGATCAAGTTGAAATATCCTCCTATTATCCATAAGTTACCAGGGATGATTCGTCTTATTACCTGCATATTCTTTAGGAAATCCTTCCGATCCCTGGGTAAGTGGGGGCCGTAAACCCCTGAAATAAGAATTCTTTCCTCCATTCCTGTCAACCTAAACAAACCTGTTAATATTCTAGGGAGGCTAATCTAGTTTTCAAAAATTACCTCCTCAGGATTCCATATAATTGTTAGACCCCCGGCTGAACCAACTGCATCTTGAGCCATTACCTCATATTTAGGTCTCATCCTTTTCATTATTTCTTGCAGCTGTTGCTGATCCATTTTTGTTTCCTGAATTAGCATTATGCTGGGTTTTTCCTTCTTCAATCTCTCATTTAAATATCTCTGCTTTCCCTTACTATTGAGTCCTCTAATATTCCAGCTTGTAATTATCATTTATAACTTTTTGAAGGTTGTTCAAATACCTCTGAGAGGTATCACTCTACCTGAATTGACTAGTGTTTCTCCCACTGCTTGAATCGTTTCATTTATTGTTCGTCTGCCTCTCTTTCTACCCCCTTTGCCACTACCGTCCATTCCCAGGTTTTGATTTCCCTGTGATCCTATTTGATCTATTCCGATCTCTGGAATACAAACTTTCTTCTCTTTGTATTTTTGGAACGCTTCCTTATATTGTTGTTTATGTGATTCCGGTATGAATCTTTCATCTAGGTTCTTCCAATCTTGAAGCAATTTCTAAGTTATTCTTTCCTCTTCAGTCCCATTATCTTTTTGATTGTCTGATCCCTTCAGCATTTGTTCCACTATGTTCTCCTGGCTTTCTCCCATCTCTACTTCTGCTTCTCTGTTATGGCTTATACTTTTACCTATTGTCTCGATTATGATCTCCATTGGTGCATTCTCATCATCCTCTTCTGCCTTCTTTCCACCTTCGATTTCTTCTTCCTCATCCTAAAGGACCTAAAACTTGTTCTGGTTTCCAGCTGGTATATTCTTTTCTTTTGGTTTTCCTCTTGTTCCCTTTGATCTTGATTTTTTCCTTCTCTGAACTTCTTTGAAACCCTTTTCGCATATATCTGATCCTTCTGCTTTCCTTCTTTCTTCCTCCAAAATTCTTGCTGCCTCCCTCTCTCTATTCTGTGGGCACTGTCTATATAGATGTCCGTACTCGTGGCACCTTCAGCATCTAAAGGAGATGTGCTCATAATCTATTGGTTGTTGCCATATTTCATCATGGTATTCCACTTCTATATATTCCGGTAGGGGTTCTGCTATGTTCATGTACACACATATCCTAGCGTAAGATGTGTACTTTCCTCTTTTGGTCGACTCTGCCACTTTGACGAAAGCTCCGATCGAGTTTCCAATCCCTTCCAATATCTCAGGGTCCCACAATTCCGTTGGTAACCCAAACAATCTGACCCATATCGGTGCTGCCAGTAATTTCTCCGCATCTAGGTTGTATCTATCTTCCCAATGCCTCATAAATAGTCCAGCATTGTTCATGAAGTATGGCCCCTCATCAAATACTCTCTCCTTGCCTTCTAGGTTTGCAAAAATGACTGTAAAAAATCCCTTTGCTCCTAGTTTTAGATCTATAAGTCATTTTGGCTTCCATCTTAGTTGAATCCATTTTGTTATATCGTTTTTAGATGGCCAAAACCCTATAAACTTACAGATCAATGCATGATCCTTCATATAACAGCGGTAATCTTCCAGTTTATTATTAGGGATTACGTACCTTGGTTTTTTCTGTGCCCTAGGTAAGCATCTGTTTCCCATTCTTACTTGCCATCGGTTTCCCAGCACTGGTATGTCTCTGTCATTCTCTTTCTGCATTCCTTTCTTCCCCCCTCCACTGGTTTCGCCTGTTACCATGTTTCTGAAGGAGGGGATCTCTCCCCTCCCGTGATTTCCGTCCATGGATCCCTTTAGCCCAACCCGGTTTCTTTCTCCCTCCTGCCTTTCTGTTTACCTTTACTGATCTTCGTCCACATTTGAATGATCCTTCCCCTCTCCTCCCGAGCCTCCTTACCTCGCCTCCGTGGCTCTGCTATCTCGTTCACAGAAACCCTAGCCGCGCTGTCACCTCAAGTCCGCCATCGTCTTCCGTAGTGCCAATTGAGGTTTCATGAATCAATTGTAGTTGAATAGGAGTTATTATGATATATAATGGAACTCTGTCATGTATTTTTCATGATTTTTAGGCATAGGCCTTATTTAATTAAAAGTTTCATTCTATCAATTATGTATTGTCCTCATTTATTTATGTAATATCGATTATTAATGTTATTCAATTGTATCAATGGAAAGATTAATTAGATTGAAATGTTTAAATGTTGAAATCACTGATTAATTTACTCCATACAAATTTCTTACTTTTAATGCTCATGTTTTAATCTTTTAAATATAATAATATAAATATTAAATTAATTAACTAAATAACTATCAAATTAACATCCTCTAATCTAAAAACTCAATTATATATATATATATATATATTTTATATAATATATATATATATATTATATATATAAAAAACTAACTCGCAATCTTACGGTTCAATATAACCCATTTTGTATGTATTAAACATCTAATGCATCAACATATATGAATGTCATGTAAAAAAAACCAAAAAACATATTTAAAATGAATTATGTTAAAGGAAAAAAATGGCATCCTCTTAGCTCAACCAACATGGGAAAAATATAGTGAAATGAAGCGATATTTCATATTGGCTAGATCTACAACAATAAACATACATGCTAAAAGAAATTATGTGCAAGATAACCACTATGCCCTTATAATTACTTGTTATGCATTAAACTCTCACCCAAAATTTATGGACATGTTGCGAATAATGAGCCTTTTTCATAATGATTGAGCACTCTACCTAAGTTGCACCTTGTATCATATAAATAATATTGTTAATTAACTACATTGAATGTATTCCCTTTGGGCAAACATTGTTCATCTCGACTAAGCACGTTGTTTCATTTTTATCCTGTTCTGTCCAGTGAAAATCTAACACAAGGAAAGGATTTGTAACTCATTTTACCCTTACAGCTTCGAACCTCATTTACTTTTCTGAAAGAAAGGTTGCCAGCAGGATCACAGTGGATCTGTGGGCTCACAGGTTCAATTGATTCCTAATTTTTTTTACTGTCATTTACTCTTCTGGAGGAAGTATTTTCTGTGGGCTGAAAGGTTCAGTTGGTGCCCGATTATATTCCTTGCTTTATTGGTTTGTAGAGTTTTATTCACCATTAGATCTTGGATAGGTTCTTCTTCATTTCAGAGAGTCTAGAAACAATCGATGTTGATGTTGAAGAAGGTCAATATTAATACAAGAACAAGGAGTCCTGCGTAGTTTGGAATTGGAATTCAAGAAAAACAACAAAATGAAGGAAATGAGTAGGATGAGGGCTGCATTTTTGAGGAAAAAATTAGAGAGAAAGTTGTCATCAACTCAAAGCCATGAAGGCTTGTATTGGTTAACTACTTATTCTCAACACTTCCAAATCCCTTGAGATGGAAATGTAGTCACACTCTAAAGCATAATGAACTGAGCGCAGATTTGAGATTTTTGACATAATTCTCAGCAAGAGTGGGTGTTGTGACTCAGCAAACCTAGAATGTTCGTTGCCATATTTTTCTACATCCTCACCATGTTGGGTTGACAATCCTCTTGTTCATGATGTGTAGTGCATTCATTTGATAGTGTCAAGCTCACTCTTTATTCTTTCAAAGCCAAAGCATGTGTTAGGCAATTATTACTACCATAGATCCATCTAATACCAGATCTATCATGCGCCAAGAGGGATCAAATCCCTCGAGGTGCAAATCTTTCTTCTTCTATGTATTTCTTCCTACCTCCCTCTCTCATTCTCTCAAACTCTCTACCTCCCTCCCTCTCCCCTCTCTCAAATTTTCTATCTCTCCCTTCTTCTATCTCCCTTTCTCTCTTACCTCCCTCTGTCTCTCTCCTCCCCTCTCTCTCTACCCTCCAACTCTATCTCTATCTCCTTCCCTCTCTCCTTCTCTTCCCCCTTCCTCCCATCTCTCCTTCTTCTCTCTCTATCTCAGCCCAAAACATACATACACTCTCTCCATATCTCCCTTGTCACTACCTCTCTCTCTCCACTTTTCTGTCTCTATCTCTCTCTTATTCATTCCCTCTCTTGCCTCCAAATCCGTTTCTCTATCCCTCCCTCTCTATCCTCACCTCACTCCCCCTCTCTCTCAATTACCTCTCTAGTCGTTCCCCTCTCTCCTTTTCTCTCATACCTCCTTTTCTCTCCCCCCATTTCTCTCTCTTATCTCACCTCATCCCTCTTTCCCCCTCCATATTTGTGTCTCCCTCTCTCACTCCTCTCTGTCACACACACTCTCTCTCTTTATTCCTCCTCTCCCTCTCCTTCATTTTACCCCATCTCTCACTTGTCACTCCCTCTATCTCTCCACCTCTATCACTAAATTATATCTTTGTTCTTCCCTCCATCCATATATTATATTTAGATATATATATCAGACATCTTAATATATATTATAATATAAGATATTTAAATATATTAAATTTAATATTGGTATTAATCCAAATTTATTAAATTTAATAATTTTTATATTAAATCTTAACAAATTGTTTTAATAACAATGATAACAAAATATTTTAATACATTATATTCGAATCAATTTTTCAAATTATTAAAATTTTGATGTGGAAATATTTTTGTTGAAGACTTTAATAATATATAGATAAATAGATTTTTTCTGTTAAAAATTACGTTGTATAAACTATTTAATAAAAAAAAATATTTAACTTGATTTAAAAATAATATTACTCTTTAATAAATCTGATAGCGATATCCATTAAATATATAAACATGTAAATAACATATAACCTATCATTCTTCCTACCTACCACTGGATTTGTGTAACGAACCATTACAGAAAAGATAATCCCAATTTTCTTCCTTCTCACCTTCCTCAACAGAATTCAAAGTCAAACTCGATTCAGGTTAAGTGGTGACTGTAGTGCACGTGTCTTATGGCATGGTCCGTGAATGAATGAAATTTCTCGATAGGTTGTGTACCACATGTCTAACTAGTAACAAATACGAAAATAAGATACTTTGGATTAGAACCACTCTACAGCAAGGCATAATACTTGATCATCAATACTAAACTAGGCAAGGGTCTCAAACTAGGATGCAACGCTCTGAGTGTGCATTCTCTATGTCTACATTAATGTGATAGATAATCTCTTAGCAACCTTAACATATCTTTAATCGGATATGTTGATGGCAATTGCATATTAGCTTTAGAATGCATATTTGGACACATGAAAACCTAAAATGATAAATCGTAATTTTTGAGATTTAACCACATATGTTGATAGCAATGGCACATGAAGAAAGAGTGATAAATCAAAATTTATTGGGTTTCAATAACGAAACAATGTAGGATATATTTTATTATATATATTTTTTCATTATTCATTTCAACATTATTTATGGTTTATCAACATTTTTTTATGTCAAATACATAATTTAACTTTGAAAAATATACCTCATTTCATAGGAAATGAAAATATTATTTAATTTTTTTATAGGGAATTTGTTATAAACATTAACTTAAAACCTCCTTTAAATCATTTCAACAATTTCATTTACTTATTTACTCATGTCAAATACATAATTTAGTTTTAAGAAGTATATCTCATTCCATAGAAAAAAGTAATAAAAAAATTATCCATTCATGTTCCATTTACTCATTTACTTATGTCAAATACATAATATAGCTAATACATAATTTAGCTTTAAGAAGTATATCTCATCCCATAGAAAAAGATAATAGGGAATTATCCACTCATGTTTAATGGATTTGTTGATTACTTGTACCAAATAGAGGTCAGCTTTAAGAAGTATATCTCATCCCATAGAAAAAAATAATAGAAATTATCCACTCATGTTTATTGGATTTGTTGATTACATGTACCAAATGGAATTCCAAGTGCCCTCGGACCAATGCAAGTAATTTTGTACATTGCTTACAAATATTGAAAAAAAAAGACAATGCATCATCTCCTGTATCAGAGGGAAAGGCAGCGTCTCATCATGAGTTCAATGGAGATGGGGTCTTATGATTTTATGGATAGATAAATGTCCATATTTTTTAAAAATATGTCAATAGTTTTGAAAATTATAAAAATTATTTATCTTATGACTAAAGTGGAACCCATTTCTCGTAGCCTTTTGGTAAAATATGAAAATAGTATGGAAAATTATAACATCTTCGTTAACATTTTGACTAGAGTGGAAACCACTTTCAACCGTAAATCACTTTACTATTGAGTTTAGCAACCTTAATCCTCCTTGTGAACAAATGCATAGTGTAGGAGCAAGGTAGAACTTTCACTTTGAAATTATCTACTATCATAATTCTTAACCAACTTTATCACTGTGTAAAGTTTAAACAAGAAATGTAATTCATGTCTCTTCCAAAGTTGTGAGAAAGCGTTGATGAAATTAAATATTAAAAGAATCTAATGTTTAATTATGCTTTCAAATACTTGACTTAAATGCACTGATACTTGGAATTATCAAGTAAGTCAAACCACATGATAAAAAAAATAATAATTTTTATATTCAATAATGTTATCATTTTTATATTCAATAATGTTACAGAAATTTTATGTATTAAAAAGTTAAAGTTCAAAGAGAAGGGTAAGTTATGTATTTAAAAGATTGTAAAAATTTTAAAATAGTTTTTCTCATTCTTATTTAGATGATAGTTATTATTAAATTAGATAATAGTGGTTCATTGTACTTGTTGGTATGGAATTTGAATTTAATTTAAGGGGCTCAAAGATTAATTTATACATACTTATTATTGAATAAATTTGGATTTCAACAAGAAAGAGCTTGAGATATAAGTTTTTTGATTGGTGTTGATCACTTGAAATTTAATTTTAATATTCAATATCTAATTTTTTATATAAATATCAGGTTTGAATCTTTGTTATTTATATTATTATATTTGGCTTACACGTTTTTCAAATTTGTATTACTAATAAATTTTGTTTAATGTATTTTCATATTAGTCTAATTTTAATAGACATAAAATATTTAATATTGGAAACAATAGGTACCAACATGTATCAAAGTATCAAAGTGAAAAAGATTCATTTCTTTTTTTAATTTTGATAAAAATAAAAAATTGTTAGTCTTTATAAGATGTATATTATTGATTTGAATTAGAATCTGTATTTGAATTCGAATTTGGTAAAGATGGTTGAAATGTGAAATGGGTGACGATGAAATCTCCCGATATATAGTTCCATCCATTTCAGAACATCGTTAGTAAGAGTGTGCATAGTGAGTCACAATGACTATAATAACGTCTAATTGCGTGGATGGAAGCGAAAGAGAAAATTGACGTTTAAACGAAACCTAAATGATGTCGGGAAGATCAATATAATATTACATTTTTTTGACCAATACAATATAGTTTTCTGTCCATGTGTGTTGAGCAATACGATAGAAGTAAAAAGAATTAGTTAAAATCAGCTAAACGTTTCATATCTATCCACATCGATTGTGTTGTGATATACTATCACATATTCCATTGTGGCCGGCAACACCAACCACGTCTTAATTTCGAAGGACAACACAACCTCAGATAATGACTTCCAATAACGATTACTCGGCCTCCATAGTTTTCATCCTATGATCAAATTCCCGTCCACTTTCATGGGATAGTGTTGCTTCGAAAATGATATATATATATATATTAATATATTAAATATATAATTATATATATATATATATATATATTTATTTCAGTAACTCGGATGTTGTGATCCATGCATCGTGAAAGCCAACGGTTGGCTATTTGTGCTCCATCACATGCAAATGTCGAAGTTGAATAGGGCGTATGAATGACTCATTCCTCTGTCTGCCATGAACTTTTCGGATCGACGGAAAGCGATTATGGATTAACAACGTCCTTTCAAGTTACGTCATGAATAATCTTCTCACAAAACCAGATAGGTCTACGAGCGAATGTGAATCTATTGGCTAAAACCCGTGTGCGCTTTCCGGTCCAGAAGCGGATTTGGAATTATCTATGATTAAATCCAATATATGCGTGTGACGCAACAGTCCGTACGATATGAATTTTGACGGGTCAAGCGACAGACTAACACAATAATATAAACGTTCACAGACAAAAGTGGAAAATTGAAATCACTATCAAATAGGAGTTTTGTAGAGGATTCATGTCGGGCACAAATCAAGTTGATCTCACCATCATTGCGGCAGAGATGGATACGACAAAGTTTTACACTAGTGGCAGAGATGCATATGACAACGATGGGCACAAATCAAGTGGATCTGACCATCATCGTGGCAGATATGCATATGACAATGCTTTACACTCTTGACAGAGATGCATATGACAACGCTTTACATTATTTCAGTTGTGATTATATTTTCTTCCGTAATTCGCGTGATGGACATTGCTCGCTAGTAATTGTCGGCTATACGCTAGTAGTCAGCGTTCAAATTTGAGGTCCTCTTGGCCTGTCAACCTATCAAACTCCAGCCTCTCATAAATTTTTTAATAAAATTTGAACTTGAATTTTAATTTAAATTTTATATTCAATGATGAGAAATAGTTTAGAACCCTACCTAAGCAAAAGAGCGATTTTTTTAAATAACGCCTCAATTTAATTTGATAGAATTCGGGGAAAAGTTATATTTTAGAATATCCATTATATTTCACTTTTATTTCCTACCCTTCTTCTAAGTGCTTTCAAAATATTATGGTTAACTTACAAATTCACTAACACTCTATATATATGTGAAAAAAATTGAAATTTAATATA
>APFE031268691.1:2983-24617 GCA_000404065.3 Pinus taeda
GACCCTCCATGCTCTTTAAATAGAGATCATGGACCAATCGGGTGTTAAGCCATGGATCAAGTGTCGGTAATACCGAGGAGAGAATGAATCGTCGGATCACTACATATCGTGACCATCAGATTATAAGTTACAAAAGTACATAGTAAAGAAAAACACTTTACCTAACTCTACACTAGACCAAGTTATACTTAACTATTTCCTATGTGTCGGAATATCCTAAGAACTTATTTTGAATGGGACTTTTTGGAGGTCTACTAGGCCCTATCCTAGCTCTAAGATCGTATCTTTTGTTTAATTCACCAATTAGGAATTCAAATAAAGCCTAGTATTTAGAAATTTGATTGTCTTCTTAATTTAGTGGAGGATGATGAAGCAAGTGGTGAAGCAATGGGTGAAGGTGGTGGTGAAAAAGTGGGAGGAGGAGAATGGGAAAGTGGAGGAGATATAAAAGTTTTCAAAAGTGTTTTTATTACTAACTTCTGAACCTATGTTTCAACCTACTCTTTACTTTCAAACTGTGGGTTTGAATATACAGGGAAGGTTTCTCCAAGGTGGGCAAAAGTCGATGGGAATGTATAATGAGTGGGGGAAATAAAATAAGGTGGTTTTAGCTCCGGTAAATGTAGATCTAATTCTTCCTTAGACTTGGGAGAATCTGAAAATATTTCAAGAAGTTTGTAAGATTCCAAAGATTGGACTAAGAGTTGACTACAGATCAACTCCTTTAGATAAAAGTTATAAAACCCTAGGTGTTAGATCATCCAAATATAATTCGGATGGAATAGAGCTAAAGGTATCAGAAATTGGAATAACTTCAAGTTGTAATGGTACAGAAGAAGAAGCAGAAGCTTCAAGTCTCCTTCTAAACAAGGCCTCTCTCACTAGTCTCTCGGGATCAGATAAAGGAGATATAATTTGAGAGTCAAAGTGAGATCTGGTATGTTTTGAAGGAGACAACACAGTCAAGTGGAGTTGCTAGGTGAATGATTTTTAACCTAAAATTTCTTTATTCACCTTAAAGTAAAAGTTTTTAATCATTGTTTGAGGGAAAATAGTTCAATTTTCGTTCCCCGGCAATGGCGCCAGTCTGATGTTGTCCTCTAAGATGACTCTAGGTCAGTTAGTCATGCCAGAGCATCTAAAATATTTTATTGGTTTTAAATTTTGTGGATGACCAATGATATGAATTATTTATAACAAGTTCTTAAGCCTTAACAATTACTAAGCTAGATGAAAGGGATGTTATTTGTCTAAAAATAGTTAATTGATTTAAACTAAATTAATAGAAAAATATTTGGTGGTATAAATTGTTAAGTATTAAAAAAAAATTGATTAGTTATAAGCAAGGAATATAGGCAAACACCGTTTCATGTAGAACAAAATATATTCAAAAGATGCAGATTTGTGTGACAATTAATTAATATAGGGGAGTTTATAATAACAAATAGTCTTATAAGCTAGTCCCTAGTTATTGATGATAACTTCACAGGGGATTTAAGACTAACTAATAGTTAGTATGATCTTACCCAGATCTCTGCATAAAGACTTGAATATATGAAGCAATACATAATGAAATAAGAACATATGAAAACTTACAAGAAGACAGAACTATAGTAGGAAAATTCAGAATCCTTTCATTAGTTTCACAAATCTCCAACTTGGTTATAATTATGTTCTCAATTCTCATACAAAGGTTCAACCCTTAATAACTCGAAGGAGGAGTTATTTATACAAAACGTTCTACTAGATATTTTCAAAACAAAATTACAAAAATAATACAAAATTGTAGGAATTTGAAAATTGCTAAGTGTTGAAACTTTCCTTTAGGAATCTGTTGATGATGTGGTCCCCAAAAAGTGTTGCCCAGTTTTCCTTCGGTTGTTAATGAATTTTACTCAATAAATTCACACAAGTGATCCCATCAGTCTTCACTTGGTATGGCAACATTTACTAATTTTTTGTAAACTTCATCAACCTCGGTGTATTTCTCAAAAGTGGGCATATTTACAAAAACATGTTTAATTTCGTGCTTAATGGTCAAATAAAAACCTAAAGCTTCTAATGCTTGTTTCCTTGTAATATGCCCCTTTATACCTATAAAGTTTGATTTGTCAGTGGATATGGTATAAAGCTTCTGGCAGTATTCTTCTAGACTGGTCATCCTTTCATTTGGGGCCACTAAACCTGGAAGTCCTCTCTGATTCAGTAAATTGAACTTAAAATGAAACCTTTGAATCAGAGTCTTCAAGGTTTGACTCTTGGTTTCTAATTGAGTCATCAAATTATTCTTCTGTAACACCTTCTTGATTTCCAAGATGGTTTTTGTTCTATCCTGAATTTGGATCTGCTTCAATTCAGCCCTGGTTTTTGAGTTAAGAACTCTGATTATATCTGCAACCTCACTTGTTTTATCTTTCAGTAGCTACTTCGCTTTATCAATGGCTACCTGGCATCTGTTTATGAGTTCCTCCTTCTCAAAAATGATCTAAATGTAAGGTTATACTTCAGTCATGGCTTGATTGATATCTACCCATATGCTTTTCTTGGCTTGGGCCAAGGTCTAAGCCATCAATGACTGACTCTACAACTCTTCAATTCTTCTGTTCAACCTATGCATTTTGTGCATTTCCTCAACATGCAAACTATCATTCTTCATTTTGTGAGCTTCCAGATTCTGAAATTTCTTATGAATCCTTTCATTCTCTTACTTCTAGTGAGTGAGCTCCTATGAGATTTTATTCAAATCCTGTGCTGTCGATGAAGATTCCCCTGCTATTTTGGACATTGTAATAGGAATAGCAGTAATGGGAGTTATAACTAACTGAGTAAAGTTCTCTTTTTCCATAAGAAATTTCTCAATCTAATCCTCCATGGTTTTAATTTCTACATTCTTCTCAATTATCAATTTGAGCATTTCCTCGTGTTTCTCATTCTTTTCTATCTCCTTGGTTTGGGGGTCCTCTGTAGAAGGTAGTTTCAACTGTTTTCTCAATAATGCAATGTATGCGTTCTTCTTTGTGATAATATCTTTGGAAGCTTTGACATCACTAGGGTCATATCCAATTTTAATTATTAAGTCCTCCAATGACTTAACCCTATTGTCTTTAGCTAAAGATGATATTTTTTTAGTCTTCGACTGTGACTGCACATTTAACAGAGCAGTTTTAAGATTTGACAATGCCATAGCAGTGTTGGTCATTGTTGAGAACAAGATCTCACCAAACTGCCTATGCATGTCCATTTGATCAATCAGATGTATCTAATTTGCATCAAGTGTAAATATAGTTTTCTTTCTGACCCTAAGTTGTAGTAGTAATTATAGTGCCCTTTGATTCAATCCTTGATGTCTTCTTGTAATGGATGAATTCCTTCTCTCCAATTATTGATGATGATGATCCTTCCCTAGGCCTCTTTTCATGTTTAGTTTGAGAAGTTGGAGTCTGAAGAGTAGAAGGAGGTAAAACCTGTTCTTCTGCTTCCTGAAGAGTATTCTCTTCCCATTTTTCTTGATTTCTAAACTTCTCAATCTCTGGCCTAGGTGTATGATTATAAGGAGTGGTTTTGAGTTCCACCCTTAAGCCTGAAATAATGTTGAATGGATCATAGGACCAGGTAAAGCTGGGTTGGAAACGCATCTATTTAAAAATATCATTTGCCTCTAAACCAACTGATCTGGTATTATAGATGAATGGTGGTTTTGAGTTCCACCCTTAAGCCTGAAATAATGTTGAATGGATCATAGGACCAGGTAAAGCTGGGTTGGAAATGCATCTGTTTAAAAATATCATCTGCCTCTAAACCAACTGATCTGGTATTACATATGAATTATCCAACCTGTTCCTTTATCTTAAACTATGATATCCTCTTCCATGAGATGAAATGGAGCTCATCCATGTTCATCATCTACCTAATATATTCCAGAGAAAAGATTCTCACTGGAACATATTTTGGTAGCTTATATGGAGCCAATTCACATCCATATACTCAGATCTCTGTGTAGTTCTAGTACAAGTACCAGTCTCCTATTCTAACTTGATCATTGAGGTGCAGGATCCTTTTAATTTCTAATATGATCTTGGGTTCACTCTAACTGATGAGGAGTTTTGCAAATAGGTGAATGAAACAATCTATGAAATTAGAAAATATGAACTCAGATGAGTTCTTTCTAATCAATGAAGTATAGTGAATAACTGATCCATTCTCTTGTTGCTCATATTTCTTGTGCCAAACAATAGGCAACTTGTCTCCCTACTAAAAAATAAACATATGAAATAAAATAGAGGAGCATTTAAACACTCCTTTAGTAGTGAGGTTCATCAATTTCTCATGCATAGCTTCAGCAAAAAATTTACTGTAGTTATACATGAAGGCAGGACTATTTTCTTTGGAAAGGATAGATAGATAGCATAAGAATTCTTCATATACCCATTGGCCTGATTGATAACCTAACAAGAAAGAAATGAGGGAAATTATATTATTGGCTCTTTCAGGGAACATAGATGGTGGCTAAGGAGGATTTTTCTTGGGAAGATCAACATCCTCAGGGAGAAAGATATCAAAGATTTGAGCTCTCTTTAGGAAATTCCACTTGTGATATAGGTCAATTAGGGCTGCAATGGAGAAAAAACTAAGGGAGTCACTATCAGGTATCAGAAGCATTTTGTTTATGGTTTCTACAGAAATAGTTATTAGAATGTATCCATTCTAAGCTACAACTGTTCTTTGTAAGGGATTATATTTGGATTTGCACCAGATAACTAGGTCATGAAAGGAATAAGTCTGGGAAAACATGTACAAGGGTAAATTGGATTCCCAGAAGTTTATTTCATCCTCAGAATTGAAGTAGGTTTGCTTCAACCATTTGTTTAATTCGAACATGTCGAATTCACATTCAGTGTCTATAACTTTCAAGTATTGATAGGTTAATGGGATATGATCCAGGTCCAAGGCATTAGAGGCCTTTGGGGTTTTCAAAGTTGCAAAGGAGTTGGCAGAGGGTTTATTCTTTTTCTTTGGAGCCATAGCTATAACAGATCTATAATAGTGTAGGGAAGAAAAATGCAAAGGTAGCTATGAGGATACTTCTGGTTACAAGCTTGGGTAAATTGAGAATTTTGCAGATAAGAACAGTGAATGGAAACAATGAAATAGCAGTAGAAGGAAGGAAGATGTAATGGGGAAGATGAATCTTTAATAGAATTTTAGGACAACTATTACATTAGAGGTCATTGCTACTCAGTTAATCGGAAAATTAATTCATTAACGGGAAGGAAGAGAAGCAACAGGAAAGGCATTAATGGCAACAAAAGATAAATGGGAACAGTTAAGAGCTATCGGGTGAGGGCACGTGGCATGAAGCAATAGGAGGAGGATGGCATAGGAGGAATGACCATTGACGCAGTATCAGGAAGCATGAGAGTGTGGATGGAGGATTTCGGAAGGGGGGGTAGTGGTAAGTGGTTTGGAGCGAGGAGGGTGCAAAGTGTTGGGGGACTAACATGTTGGTGAGGCGGTCACATAGGAAAAGCCACTTTTTGCACCCCCCTCTCACTATTATCTCGTTTCATAGCGAGTGGGTGTGAAGAGGCTACTCGCCATTAATCTAGGTGGGAAGGCCAATGACCGTCGATCTTCATCTGAAACTTAACACTTACCGAGAAAAGAATTTTTTTGTTTATAACTTTGGTTTAAAGCATAATAAACACATTTTATTACAATAATTAATCACCCTATTTAACAAGGTAATTAAACAATAATGAAAATTAATCTAACTAAGGGTGCATTTAGACTAGCTACCCTTTTAAACTATTTAAATAATCTACCTAATCTATATGACTTTAGGTCAATTTTTTGGCATATTAGGCCTTTTATTTGTCCTAATCTAACCTAATTTCTAATTTTCAACCAAGATTAAATTGTTTGGTTGAATTTATTCTCTAGCCTAGAACAAAAAATTTAAATGATTTGATCAAGATTAAAAAATTTGATTTAGATCATAAGCAAAGGTTGTGGCATGAAAAAACAAGCTACATACAAACCTTTATTACTACGAATGGAGTTTTATTCTTGAAGTGGCATTTAAACAAGCATACTTATACAAATATTTTGATTTTATTTTGATGGGGTTCTATTTCATCTTTTTTTATTTTTCTATTTTTTTTATATTGATATTTTGTTTATTTTTCCATACCCTCTTTATAAAATGACAATGAACGTATCAAAAGTAAAGCATGTTACAACACCTCCATGCTGCTGAAAATTAAAAATTAAAATAAGCACGCACCATGAAAAATCTTCAAACAAAGGACTTAATGCATACTCTAGAAATAACCTTTCTTGCTAACCTAAGAATGTGTTGATGTAATCAGCTACAGGGTCATAGAACTGACAAGGAAAGTTTGTATTTTTCTTATTTTCATGAACAATATTCTGACCAATATCTTCTTGGTCAGGGTAGCGACAAACATTGTTAAGTTCCTCAGTTTAGATTTTTCAAGAAAAGTTCGTTGCTGATCTTTTGCTACCCATTTGTTGATGGACCAACCCTGTTGGGAATCTGCAATAGAATCTTCAATTTCTGAGTTGTAAGATTCATATATTGTAGGGTCTATAGAGAATTCCTAGCTCGAATCTTTCTGCAATGGGCAGGCACGAACCTTGCTTGCTCCTTCAACTTCGGGCTCTTCTTGTAAAAAAAAATCCTAGAAGCCTACTCCCCACTTGCTGGTAAATGCCTCCCTTTGAAAATCCGTGACCATCTCATCCTCCTCTGAATAATATGGATTATAATTCGAATGAGGTTCTTGAACTTGTTCTCCAGAGGAAGGATGTGCATTGTAAACTAGAGCCTCTATGCTGACCTCCTAGTGGATCTCCTATTCTTGTGCTAATTCCCATGACTAGGAGTGTTGTGGCTCTACATCACTTGGTTCTCCATCAGAGTCGTATACATCATAGGAAGGAGAAACCTCAAATTTGGCTGAATAAGACCTCTTAGGGTTTATTTGTAGCTTAATCGTATTTGCTTCTTATCTTTCTTGCTCATTGGGTGATGCTTCTTGATGCAAGTATATATTTTCTTAGAGTGGAGCTCCACAAACATCTTCAGTAGGATCATTACCCTTAGGGATATTTTTGAAATTAAAATGTGTGCAGTAGCCTTCAAACAAAGCATTCAGTGGATATAATCTTTTGCAATAAATATGGAATGCTTTATGAAAAAATTTTAGGGAGGATATGTTGCCACAAGGTATTGTTCTTTACCAAACTCTAAAATCTTCTTCTAATGATTACATGAAAAATTTCATTTGCACATCTTCAAAAAGAATACCCTGTGCTCTATGCATTCATGAAAATCCTTAAGGTGTTGGTCCAACATTCTATTTTTGTTTCCACTGAATCTAGGCAAATAGGTATTCCTTTCATGAAATGAAGGGACATAATTTGCATAACCAGCAATAGAGGAAAAATTCAGTGGGGAAAATTGGTTGGCCAAGAATGCAGGAATGGCCATTTTAAAAACTGCCTAGATGAGTGATCTCAATTTCAAAGGTAGGGACAGTTTTTGATTGCTTTAGCATCAGAGTGAGTATGAGGCTACTTGAAAGCCAAGATGATCAAATAGAGATATGGACAGTGGAGTCACCAAGATTTTTACCATAAAATTGAAACAGTGGAGTCGCCAAGGTGAGAGATCTTCAACCCACACTTCCCTTTCTCACATAACAGAGGGAATGTAAATATTTGTCGTACCCAAGGAAAAATATTCTAATATGTTCCCTGACAACGGTGCCAAAAATATGTTATTGCTTTTAATGGTACCTGTAGCACGAGTCGTTCGGGAGACATAGAAAGCCTCCTAGAGACAACCTCTGGGTTGATTGTAGACTAGTGCCTAGGACATATTAAATAGAGGGTTGCATGGAAGATTTTTCAAGAAGGGATTTCGGTTGCACTCAAATTGTCACATAGTTTGAAAAAGAGAATAAAGGGGGGCTCGGTTCAATTGGACTTCCTTAAGGTAAACACAAGCAAATGCATGGTCTGGATGCTTAAGGGGTAAATTGGGTCAACCTCAGAGAGAAAATCTTGGTTCTGCTGACCGACACAAAACAACTGGAAACTTAATGTTGCAGTTGTAGTAAAGGTGAAGATGAGGAGATAAAGGAGGGGATTTGATGCATAGGTCCATAATAGAATCCTAAGCAACAATATCTCGACAGAGGTATGGAATATTGAAGAGGTGGAATGATAGAAACAATGGAGCACAAATGAAGGTTTCATGCCAAACTGATCATGGGTACCTTTATTGCCAAAACAAAATAAGTAAATCTGGGCTCACACAGGTAATCTAGGTTTATCAGATAACAAAATTGAATCTGTCTTGTACACAGGAAATGCAGGTTACAGACTAACATAAGTAACACTATCTTAAACATAGGGACTGTTCTCTTATTTACCAACCTATATAAATCCACGTATCAGAGAGAAACCAAAATCTTGATTACACTATTTCGAAGGGAGAAAAACATACATGAAGTGATAAACAAAAGAGGAACATACTGCACATTGATCTACTTTGAATCACTAGGGAGTTTCATTAATACTTGAAGGGTCCAAATAATGAGTCCATTACATTCAGCATGCATCGCTCTGATCCCTCATGAGTAGGCAATTAGAATCGAAATGGAACCCAATAATTAAGACCACTCAGGTTCAGAATTCTAGAACCCTTGTTAATTGTTTCTCCCCCTTATTTATACAAAAAAGGGGAGTATTTGAATCAACATTTACAAAACATCTCAACCCATGGCTAGCTGTCAGATTGACTAGCTGTCTAGGCCTATGATAGCTCTACTACCCAAAATGATTTCTAGGGACTTGATTCCTTTCTTGAAAACAAATAAAAATTACAGAATAAAAGAAATTAAAGAAAAATAGAAAAGAGGAAACTGAATGATGATGGAGGAAAAGATTGTCCAATGGTTCCTGTGAAGGCCCTTGATTAGGCCATGTATCTACCATAATGTATCCCTCATGCTGCTTGGTTAGTTTCTATCGCTTTCGCCTTAAATCCCTGAATCGCTCTTTCCCTAAAGCAAGGAGTGGGTCAACTGTGAGTTGCCTATTACTGACTAGAAGTGGATAATTTCCTGGAAATCCTCTGTTGTGTGTTTGAGTGGAGCCCCATGCTGAGCCATTAATATTACTGAGTCCCCATATCTTCATTTACTCTCCTAAGACATGCATCAAAACAATCGAATTCATTTTTGAGGCCATTGTTGTCCTAGGTTTCTTATTGCATATGTTACCATTGGATTAGCCCATATCCCTCTCCAATTGCTCCATGCCTTCACTTAATATCTCAGCTTCTGAGCTATACACTGAAAACTACCCTCGTTGTCCCACTGAGTGAAAGCGAAATAAACATTTTATTGTTCATTGATATGGGCCATTGATCTAAACCGATTAAATCTGGGTCTTTCATCTGGGCCTGCTGCTATCGCAATTGAAATACAAGAGAGGTCATTTTTACCATATTCCATAATGTTTTTTCAATAGGCTAGACCTGAAACTGTAACAAACTGCAATATATAAAATATCACATCCATTGCAATCACAAGTCGGAAGGGGCTCCAGTGAAGGAGGAACTTGGGACTGGAGTGATCCCCGATTGTGATATTACAGCCGGCGGGGGAGGACTTATCACAATTTACAAGGGGAGACAGAACTTATGATATCGTAATCAGCAGGATGAACTTGCAATATCGGTGGAGGAGTGGTGACGGACTTATGTGATATCGTAATCGGCGGGGAGGACTTGTGATTTCGACGAAGGAGAGATACGGGACTTATGCGATATCGAAATCAACTAGGAAGAGGGATTTATGATTTGTACGATCCCCAATTGGAATATCACAATCAGCGGGGGGAGGATTTATCGCAATCTATGAGGGGAGACAGGACTTTATTGCGATAAGTGGGAAATTTTGTGATATGCAATATCACAATCGCAAAAGGAAAAGGGAGGTGAGCAGAGGTGGATGAAAAAGGAAAATGGGCCGATAGTGATAAATTTTTGTGGGTCCTAGCCTTTTAAAAGGCATTCGGTATGTTTTACTAATGATTTTAAGATATTTCGAAAGGGAATGGGGAAACATGGCTAGAGTTGACAATACAAAGGGATTTCAGCTAGAGTTAAAAATGGGTCATTGTGGCTAGAGTTTACAAAACAAAGTTTGCACAACTAGAACTCTCTTTTCAAAGGGTGAAAAAACTAGATATATCCAATTTTTTTCAAGGCATTTTATAATCAAATAATGATATATATACTTCAATATTCCATTTGAGTCATTCCAAACTGATTTTTCAAACAAAGTTATGCAAATTAAAAAAATACACACCTTTTTCTTACTTCTAGGAGCTCAATATGGAAACTATTTTATCTCGGTAATTTTGGCTCTCTAAGGTCTCAAATTTTGTTCTCTGGTATCCCTATGAGTCTTTTTTCCAATGCCACAATTCAGACGAAGATTGGATTCTTCAAGGTAAAGTTATGCCAAATATCCCATAGTGACATGATTATGGACTAGTTCCATAGAGTGAAGTTGTCTAGGATTCCACATGTCACTATTTCTACCTAAAACCTAAAAATGATACACAAGAAACTGCAATCCATGAAATTTGAGCCACTTTTTATGAAATGCAATTTGGATACCCGAAATTAAATTTATGATTATATTCCCTCAGACACATGTTTGAGATAAAATTCTGGAGCATAGAAAAACCCTAACTTACTTGAACCATATCTCCATGAATATAGCAAACCAAGATATGAAATTGTTACAAATATTAATTAATATTCCAACTCCACATGGTCAAAATTCTAGCTTTTGAAGCCTCTTAGAAAAAAAAGGGTATAGAAAAAATTCCAAGATGACTCATTTGAAGTAGTGAAACCCTAGGATCCAAAGCTCTTATACCAAATGTTATATAACTAGATCACAAAACAAAACAAAACAAAAGATAGATCAATGACTTGAAAATAAACCTCTTCAAGGGGGAAACCTTCGTTTACATCACATAAATGAAAAATTCTTGGATGATACAAATGAAAATACCTCCCTTATATATATAGGAGTTTAAAGGGTCACAATATTGTTGGGTGCAATATAGGGCATATTAATAGACCAACATTTAATTGTCAATCCGGGAGTTCATAAGCTTAGAGGCACAGCACTAGAAATACCAAAGAAGGATTTCAGCAACCTTCAAACCCTACTTTTATATTTCCTAATTATGCTTGCAGAATCAAAGGAATGGAAAACAAATAACACCAAAATAATTCTAGTGCTAGAATAAAAAAGGAAAGTACATTGCGAAAACTCAATGGAAGGGACTTCAAATTAGCATACACAATCTTGATCACTAAAAGATGTAAAATCAGATTTCTGAGACTAAACGTTAGTGCAGTCGTAGGACAAAGGAGTAATTAAACTATTAAGGACATTTTTCTTCATTAAAGATTTTCCTTCCTGCACTGAACCATCGTTCCTGAACCACAAGAACGTTCCTGTACTGAAGCGATGTTCCTACACTGGAAGTGTGTATTGTTCCTGCACTGAAAATTTCGACCTTCATACAAGAGCTTTGGGTTCTTGTACCAGAGTGCTCTATTCTTGTACCAAGATATTGGTTCGTGTATCGGAACAGAGGTTCATGTACTGAGAAATCAACGTTCCTGTACTGGGTTTCCAAACCACTTGCAAAAAATGAAAAGGAGGTGTTATCACTCAGGTTGTCCCTAAGCTCCTGAAGGGATACGGCCAAGGTAACCACAAACCAATCTTTGGATTGCAGGTTCTAGCCCACCTGCAATCACAGAGGACTCTCTCTTGATGATTTAGCTTTGTTGATGATGATTTTAGGCTAGTTATTGGGTTCAATGGGTTTTGTTTATGTTTGGATGGTGTTTGAATGGAAGGAAGATGCTTTTAAGCAGCGAGGCATGCATAGAGTGATGAGTTTCAAACCATTGGGCATGGATTCAGGGAGAGAACCACAGGTAGGCTTTCTTGATCACAAGAGGAATATGGAGCAAGGTTGCTGCACATGAAACAACCTTCAAGCTAAAGAGATGGGGTGAAATGTAAGGAATGAGAGGCAATTAAGAATCTCCCATTCAGCTTAACAAAGGGAAGGAAAATGAGCTCTATCTAGGGGCAGTTAAGAATCCCTGGATAACTGTCATACATGGTGAATTAGGGTAAATATGAGCTAGGTGGAATTCATATTTATGCCTAAAACAGATGAAAAACATAAAGAAACAGCAGAAATTGAGCATAGAGTGAAATTAAACAAGTTCTAAGCTAATCTTTCTTTCTGTTGTTTAGGTAATGATGTATGAATGGAAAAACAGAGGTAAGAAACACTTAATGGGTCATGTACCAGCACAAGAATTCCACATTCACTCTTTAGCCATTTAAGCACAGTACATAATTCATTCTCCAAGCTCGTAAGCAATCTTTGATTATAGAAATTATCAGATATACAGTGTGAGTCTCTGCTTAAGCAAAACATCCAACCAAAAACAACCAACCCTCATTACATTTTTCAGGGCCATATTTATAGGTAAAATATCCAAAAGTATTTATTACAGCTGACCTAAACAGGTCTGCGGGAAAAGCTTTTAAACCTAAACTTGTGCTGAAATTAAATGCAAGTAAATATCCTTTGGGCTACGCCAGAGGCAGCTGGATCAAAATGAGTTAATATGGTGTCGTTGGTGACCTGGTGCAGTGGTTCTGCAATAACTGTGCTTTGAGTTTTGGTCCACTGATCTTATGTGACTGTGATGTGCAGTAAGTGTGATTTGAGAGTTCTTTGATGGCCTTTACTGCTTTGTTGACTTTGTTGGAGGGTTATTTAATGTTTTCCTGCTTTGGGCCACTAACAGATATTTACTGATACACTTTTCCACATCCTTATACTCTTTGACATTAATTTTGGCTTCGCTTTTGCTCTGATACACTTTGATATTTGAACCAGGCCTCTCTCTTTCTTCTGATATGCTTAAAACTGCAAAATCGGGCCTTTTCTGCTTTTTTTTGGTGCAAAAATGGCTGAAGAATCAAAAGATTCCACAAAGATTTCCCAATTTGGCCCATTTCCCATAGCAATGCACGATTAGCGCTAATCGCGCATCGAAAACTACCTCAGAATTTCATTCTGGGCCTCCGAAGCCTCAATTTTGCACTTGCGCATTTTTTCAGCTGCTGATGTCAGCATGACGTCAGCGGTACGGAAGATGACGTCAGCATGACGTTAGCAGTGGGACCCTCTTGTACGGTGATGATGTCAGCATGATGACATCATCATGGTGACGTGGTAGTATGGCGAGGTGATGACGTGGCAATACGGTGGCAGGCTGACACAGGCAGGTTGGGGTGAGATGGCAGCAACTTGGCGGGTGACGTGGTGCTTATGTCATGCAAGGGGAGGGCGATTTTCAGTTTCTGGCGCACCGCTTTTGTGCCTGGGCAATATTGGCAGGGGGGGCTCCGCCACAGCTGGGAGGGCGACGCATGGCGGGAGTATGACGGCAAAACCACCGATCTCACAAGCACTAATCTTCGGCATGTCGGGGCACAAAAAGACCCGCCCACCGCAGATCTCGGGCTCTGGTGATCGGACGACTGGCGGATAAGACGAGGTGGCGGATGGATAAGAAGGGGGCCGCGCGCCAATAAATTTTAATTTTTTATTCACCGTGGGTAGAAAAATTTAGGAAAAGTGGGTTTTTTGGGGTTGAATGCGTGCGGGGTAAAATATTTTCATGCATGACTTTAGGATAAGGGCGGAAAGAGGGTTTTTATGCATAGGAGTGAGTCTCAATGCATTTGGAAGAGGTTTTTATCAACAACATGAGGGTTCTTACTAAGTTTCAGGTAAACTTAGTAATTCCCAAGGGATACTTATGGTTATTTTTCAACCAAGGGGAGGGGATAAGTATATAGTGGAGTTATTAACATAGTTTTTAGTATGGAAAAGGGGAAATAGGTAGGGAGCTATATAGT
Source organism: Pinus taeda (assembly GCA_000404065.3). NCBI lineage: Eukaryota > Viridiplantae > Streptophyta > Pinopsida > Pinales > Pinaceae > Pinus > Pinus taeda. The sequence continues at coordinate 17,059 of APFE031268691.1, forward strand.
AAAAGTTAATAGTGAATATGACAGGTGACAAGAAAGCGCTAAGTATGTGAATCTTAGGCTATTAAAGGGAAAAAAGATTTATAACGGGAGTATGAATATTCCTTGGGCAAAGCAGATCTTTACCAAGGCAATTGACATGAGAATGAAGAAACTGAGAGATATCAAGCAGATCTTGACCTCTTTGGGAAGTTAGTGAATGATTTGGGGAAGGAGGAAGAAGGGGGAGTTAGACATGCCTCGCTTGAGTCCTTCAAATGGTCACTTCCTGATAATTGTGACCCGAACAGATATAACACTTGAAAACATGAAATTGATCACAAATCAAACTTCTGTAACCTCAAAACTACCTACCCAGCCTACTTACCTAGCATTTTCTCTTCCTTTTGGTTTGGGTGCACTTAGACTTGCAGACCCAGCTTTTCAACTTTTTCTTTTTCTGTCCTCCTATCTACATCTACACTTATTTCATCCAGGGCCTCAGATTAAGCTGTTGAGCACCCTTGCTTCTCTACCTATCTAGGAATCTGCCAAGATTAAGCTATTTGGACAGATGTTAATACTCTATATTCTAAAACAGGAAATTAAAACCTAGGGAGACCAAGATTAAACTGTTTGGACCTCCCTTTAACCGAAAATTCTTCAAAAATGGACTAGTACATCAAAATTGGAACACAGCAGTGACACTTGAACTGGCACATTCTCCTGGCACCCTTCTTTGGCTTCTGTAGCAAATATGGAACATTGCAGCATGAAAAGAATGACATATTTGGCATGTAAAAATGTCAATCATGAAAGATGAGTAACCTGCTACAACAGAAGGCTAACAGTGGCTCCACTTCGGGATGGCTTTTCCTTGTGAAAAGTCAAGAACAGCAGGTCAGACTGCCTGGATCTTCTATTGTTGTTGTAAACTGAAATTTTTAGTGCTAACTATCAGATAATTGAAACTGTGGAAATGAGAACAGAACTTTCCCTCAATTGAAATGTCTGTGAACTGTGTAGCACCGCCTGCTTTCTTCTGCGAGCTCTATTGCCTGGACTTTTATATACAAACTAAAATAAAATGTTGATATATACAAACATTTATGTACAGACATGATCCTGCTGGGAGATCTTCAAAAAAAGGGATCATGATAATGTTTTAACATTCGGCCATTTACAGGGCCCTCTCCAGCTGTGCTGCCATCTTCAGATTTGAGGAAATATGTGTTGTTGCCTTGCACTACGCTGATAATGAATGGACCTTTCCAAAGAAAATCAAACTTAGCATGTTTTCCTTTGTCTTCTCTTCGTGAATCCCACCTTAGAACTTTGCTGCCAACACATAAATCATCAGCCTTGGCTCCCTTATCAAACATCTTTTTGAGATTTTCCTGCAAAATCTAAGCTCATTCATACACTTGCTCTCTAGTTTGTTGAAGGTGAATGGTCTGATTAATTCTTCTTTGAATGTCATTTGGTTCAACCTGAATTTCCTGTAACAGTTTGATAGTAGGAATGCCCAAAGATGAAGGAAATCTGGCTTCCATGCCATATACTAGCTCATAAGGGCTCATCCCAATGGATTTCTTGGTTGAAATTCTGTCTTCCCACGGGGCATTTTTTAGCTTCCTATGCCAACTCTTTTTGTTCTCTTCCAGCACTTTCTTTATGATGTTGATGAGACTTTTGTTGGATGACTCAGCCAGGCCATTACCTTGAGGATAATAGGCTGAAGAGTGGCCCAAGGTAATGTGAAATTTATGGCAGAAGTTGATCATCTTTATGGATTTTAAGGCAATAACATTGTCAATGATGATTTTCTCAGGGCAGCCAAATCTAGAAAGGATATTGTCTTCAAGGAATCGGATAATAGTGGAGTCATTAGCTTGCCTACATGGGATGGCGTCAATCCACTTGGTGAAATAGTCGGTGGCTATTAAAATCCACTTGTGTTGGCCTGAAGAAGAGGGATGGATTTCACCTATGAAGTCAAGACCCCATTGTTGAAAAGGTTGTTCAGTTGAGATGGGCTTAAGGGGAAGAGGCATCAGTTTTCTTTTTCCTTCAAAGATTTGGCATTTGTGACATGAGACAGCAAATTTTTTGACATCTGCAAATAGAGAGGGCCAGTAATAACCTACCCTTAAAATCTTGTCAGCAGTGGACTTCCAATATAGATGCCCTCCACAGTCCCATGCATGGAACTCTTTCATGATGTTGTTGGTTTCATTTATGGTTAAACAGTTTAGCAATATTCCTTCATGATTTTTCCAAAACAAGGCACCATCTAAGACACGGAACTTTAGAGCTTTCATCTTCAGAAATCTTTTCTTGGTTCTGGACAATCTTGGGGGAGCACACAGGTTTAACAATACATAGCAAATATCAGCATACCATGGGGATTGTAAAAAGGTTTCACTGATCTGTGGAGCCGCCAGCTCCTGTTCATTGTCCAGCTGGTTGATGTCTAAGGCTTGAAAATTTGTTTCGGACATTAGCTTGGCTAAACCTTGTCCCTTTATCAGCTTTGTAGGTTTTATCTCAATGTCATATTCAAGAATACTGGCAATCCATTTGCCTCTTTTGCCTTCTAGTCCCTCTTGAGTTAATATGTCTTTTACAACAGCATTTGGGACATAGGCAATCACATGTGAATACAAAATATAAACTCTGAAGTCTTTGATGGCTTTGACAAGGGCATAGGCCTGTTTTTCCATGATTTGGTATTTCAAAGGTGCATCTCTTAAGGCTCGGCTAAAAAATGCAATGGGCTTTTCATTTCCTTGATCATCCTTTTGCAGAAGGACAACAGTTATCATGTGCTCTGAAGCAAAGGAAAAGATGATAAAATCCTTGTCAAATTGTGGACTTGTGAGTACGGGCGTTTGAGTCAAGGCGGCTTTGATACTCTCAAAAGCCTGCTTGGTTTCCAGAGACCATCTTACCTTAGCATCCTTTTTTAACATGTTACTTAACAATCTTATCATTTCTGCTAAGTTTGGGATAAATATTCTTAGGAAATTGATCTTTCCAAGGAATGCTTGCAACTCTTTTATGTTTCTTGGGTATGGAATTTGAAGGATTGCTTGAATTCTTTACGGATCAATTTTGATACCGTCTTTTGAGATGATGTGGCCTAGCAACTTACCTTCCTCAAGGCCAAACAAGGACTTCTTGGGGTTCAAGGAAATGCCATATTTCCTGCATGTCATGAAGATCTGCCTTAAGTGTTTGAGGTGCTCTTGATCATATTTGGAGAAAGGGGTTAAGTCATCAAGATAGACAATAAGGAATCCATGGATTTCCTTGGCAAATGCAATATCTATTGCCCTTTGAAAGGTGGCACCAACGTTCTTTAGCCCGAAAGGCATTTTAACATACTTAAATGTTCCCCAGGGTGTGGTAAAGGCTATCTTGTCTTGGTCATCCGGGTGAACAAGTATTTGATTGAAACCTAAGAATCCATCTAGTAAAGAAATTCTAGAGGAACCCACTACTCTTTGTAGGATGTGGTCCATTTTAGGCAAAGGGTAGTGGTCTGTTAAAGAGACCTGGTTTAAGTTTCTTAGGTCTACACACAGTCTGATTTCACCTGATTTTTTTCTTGTGGGAACCAGATTGGATACCCATTTAGAAAATCTGATGGGTGCTATAATACCTGCTTCAAACATTCTCTTTACTTCCTTCTCAATGAGGGGAAGAAGCATAGGGTTTATTCTTCTAAGTTTCTGCTTGAATGGTTTTTTATTTGGTTTTAAGGGAATGGTATGTTGAATTACTGAGGTGTCATAGGACTTTAAGTCCTCATAACTCCAAGCAAATACATCTGGAACTCTTTGAACAAATCCACATACTTTGGCTTTTGATCAGGGGGCAGATTTTTGGACAATTTAATCATTTTGGGATTTTCTGTTGTCCCTATGTTGTGTTCTTCTATAGCAGCATCTAAAGGCTCCATTTTCGGATTTTTGGGCACATCATTGTCATCAAACATATCTTCTAATGGATTAAGGCCAGCAGGAAAAAAATTATTCTTCAGATCAATGAACTCAGTCTCTGCTTTAGCTTTTTCCTCCGAATGCATTTGTTTCAACTGTTCTATGTTTGCATTGTCAAAAATAGTTGGATTCAGGATTTGTTTTGATGTTGCAGCTGTTACAACCTGCTGATTTTCATTTGTTTGTTGTTGGGAATTGTTCATGGCCTCCATGTCAATGTTTAAATTTGAAAACTCGCCCTCAAGAGTGAGGAAATTGTTAATGTGGACATCATTGTCAAATACTTGCCAATCTCTAACATTGTTAGGAACAACAGGCCTATGTTTTATCTTAGCAATAAAATGGTGATTTAGCTCAAAGGGAAGCTTGCATGTACTAGCAAAAGTGGCTAGGCTATGGGCATGTATGTTATGGTTTCTAGAAATCTTGGCAAGCTCGGATTCAGCGAAGGTATTAAGTATATCTGTTGCAGCAGTCTTATAGGCCTCATCCTATTGTCATTAGTAACAAAGTTGCCCTTCATTTGTTGGATGATTAAATCGGAGTCACCTAGAATGGACACTTTTGTAGCTCCTAGGACTTTGAGAATTTTAGGCCTAGGAGGAGAGCTTCATACTCTGGCATGTTGTTCGTACATCTGAAATTTAGTCTGTAGGCATGGCCTTCTGCATGATTGTCATGTGTATTGTGAATCCATACACTTGCCCCTGCTCCTAACTTGTTGACAGAACCATCAAACTCTAAATACCATGTAATTTCTTGTTTTTGGTTTGTAGCAAGAGTTTCAGTCATCTTAGGATTGGGCAGATCTAAAATTTATGTTCGAGAAGGTTCTTCTTGTTTACTAGCTGCCTTGATTGTTGTGACTATTTCATGGGCACGGGCAACCGGTTCTTCATTTATGCATGTCTCTAGCTCTGAAGCTAAAGGCTTCTCATTAGTTGGAGGATTGTTGTCATCATTAAAAAGAATAAATGAATCCATATCAGAATGGATTGAGTAAATTGGAAAATTTTGGGGCTTCTCCTCACTACTCACCACATACTTCATGAGTGTTTCTCTGTACAGTCTCTTTGGTTGTCCAAAGACAGATATAGCGGCATAAGAGAGGTTGAGTTGGAGGGATCCTTGGAGTTTTTCTCCCAATGATCTTGATAGGAGCATGCCATATTTTGTTGGAATGTCAGCAACTACTACGTCCATTAGGATTGTCTTGTTGGAAAATTAGACTAAATACACACAAAGGTCCTTGATAAAGCCTAAGCATTTGACTTGACTTGAGTCAAAGGAGTATAGATCCTTGTAGGGTCTTGTGACATCAAGGTTTAGCTTTTCCATTACAGCTTTGGGCATAATATTGTGTGAGGCACCTGAGTCAAACATAGCATTGTGCAAGATTTTGTCATGTATGTGCAGACTGACATAAAAACATGGAACAAATCCATATGTTGTTTTTCCATTAACTTCTGGACCAAACAGCAGCTTGGGGGTATCATCTAAAACATTTACATCATCCGTGACCTCTGGTAGTTGAAGTGACCTTTGAATTTGTTGCCTATATACATCATGTTTGGCAAGTTCTGAGAGGGGGATGGATATTTTAAGTTTTCCAATCTCTGCTTCTAAATTGAATGGTTTTTCTAATGGAATCTTTGCGTTAATAGTAGTAGATTTCTCCTTTTCAAGAATACTTTCTGTGTTTTCCTTTGGATTGTCTATGTTATGGTGAATGACAGTTTGTGGTATTTCTGTTTTGGGAAGGTTTTTTGGAGTGCTGTTCAAATTTTCTTTTGAGGAAGAAGGAGGTAGAGGCTGATCAGTAGGAGGCTGTATATCTGATATGTCCTCTACAGTGACTTGATGTGGGTTTGGGACAGCAATATCAGCTGGTTATGTTATGACAACCTTGCCTTTAATCTTGTTGAGTTGTTTGTTGTCCTTTGTTTTGCTAGGTGTAGGGATATCAATGGTTCTTGTTCTTAACTTATATTGTTTGTGGACCTCATATACAACAGAATCATAACCTTGTTTAAAATCAAAAGACTCTCCCGTCTTGGTCTGAAATTGTTTTACATCAGGGTAGTCTTGGTCTTCCTGAGTGAGAAATATTTGCTGCTCATTTTTCGAATCTATCAAGTTCATGTGAGTCTCTTCTGTGGGCTCACTGGATGTGGATGCCTCTGCGTAGTTTTCTTGGAAAGGGGGCCTAATATCATGGTCGGGACTAGCCCTTCCAGCATTTGTGGTTTGATTTTTCCTAAAGTTTGGATTCCTTATGGTGTTGGGCTGTTGTCCTTCCCATGATGATTTCCTCTCAACACTCTCTACTCTGTCTCCCAGCCTATGCATGCCACTGATAATAGCGTGTAACTTCTAGTATAAGGCCGAGGGTTCTTCCTTAAAGGTAGTTCTTCTCTCAGTTCTAGTTCTGTTTCTTTTGGCAATTAGGTTTGCCTCCACACTAACAACAACATTTTGCATCTCTGTAAGGCTTTGAGGGGCTCTTTCCCTTAGCTGATAAGCCATTTCAGCATCAAAACCATCAGGGAATTTGTACAAAGCAAGATCAGGTGGAGGTCTTAAGTTCTGTGGTATTGCATTGTAGACATTATTGAACCTTGCACAGTAGTCCAAAACAGTCTCCTGAGGGCCTCTTTTGATGGTGTCATACTCAGATAATATGTGCAAGGGGTCTTTCCTCTTTTCCCATCTATTGATAAACGACTGATATAAGGATTTAGGGTCTGCTATGGAATTGGCTGGGAGTGCTCTAAACCAAGTCCTGACATCATCGGTCAAACTTTGGACAAAAATCTTCATTCTCACATTATCATCATCAATCTCATAACTCTCAAAGTAATCCTGCATTTTCTTTGTATGCTGAAGGGCTGTGTAGGCATTTGTGCCATCAAAATAGGTAATTTTAGTCTAGTAATCCTGAGGCATAGCCCCAGGATTTGCAGGTAGCTGTAAAGGTGCATATCTATTAGCCATATTAACAAGGATAAGTGGAACAACTGGGGCAACTGAGATATTTGGAGCAGTAGCGGTGGTATGCGCAGTGAATGGAGGTGTGGAAACAGGGTTTGTAGAAGTGGATGATGAACAAGGGGAAGTAGGGTTTGAACGAAACAGAACTTTAACAGGGGTTGCAAAATGGCTACGCTGAACTGTTTCAGGACTGGAAGCAGTCAAACCTTCTCCTTGCTCTTGTTTTCTAAGAATCTTAGGGATTATATTGGGGTTTTCAAAAACAGCTGGGGGATTTGGATCTGGATTTGATCTTGTGTAACGTGAATGCTTCTTGGGAGCCAGCTTCTAGCTTGTTTTTTGGGAATTTTTCTAACAATACAAGTTAAATAGAAACTTTTAAAGGTCAGTTTCTTCTTATGCGGAGCTTCGAACTGGTTTTGTGAGATTATCTGAGGAGGTCACTAGTGGAGTCGCCATTATGTTATCACTCAGGTTGTCCCTAAGCTCCTGAAGGGATACGGCCGAGGCAACCATAAACCAATCTTTGGATTGCAGGTTCTAGCCCACCTGCAATCAGAGAGGGCTCTCTCTTGATGATTTAGCTTT
>APFE031268691.1:30997-75103 GCA_000404065.3 Pinus taeda
TTGATGATGATTTTAGGCTAGTTATTGGGTTCAATGGGTTTTGTTTATGTTTGGATGGTGTTTGAATGGAAGGAAGATACTTTCAAGCAGAGAGGCATGCATAGAGTGATAAGTTTCAAACCATTGGGCATGGAGTCAAGGAGTAGGACCGCAGGAATTCTTTCTTGATCACAAGAGGAACATGGAGCAAGGTAGCTGCACATGAAACAACCTTCAAGCTAAAGAGATGGAGTGAAATGTAATGAATGAGAGGAAATTAAGAATCTCTCAATCAACTTAACAGAGGGAAGGAAAATGAGCTCTATCTAGGGGCAGTTAAGAATCCCTGGATAACTGTCATACATGGTGAATTAGCGCAAATATGAGCTAGGTGGAATTCATATTTATGCCTAAAACAGATGAAAAACATAAAGAAACAACAGAAATTGAGCATAGAGTGCAATTAAACAAGTTCTAAGCTAATCTTTCTTTCTGCTGTTTAGATAATGATGTATGAATGGAAAAACAGAGGTAAGAAACACTTATTGGGTTGTGTACCTGCACAAGAATTCCACAATCACTCTTCAACCATTTAAACATAGTACACAATTCATTCTCCAAGCTCGTAAGTAGTCTTTGATTATAGAAATTATCAGATATACAGTACGAGTCTCTGCTTAAGCAAAACATCCAACTAACAAAAACCAACCCTCATTACATTGTTCAGGGCCATCTTTATAGGTAAAATATCCAAAATTATTTATTACAACTGACCTAAACAGGTCTGCAGGAAAAGCTTTTAAACCTAAACTTGTGCTGAAATTAAATGCAAGTAAATATCCTTTGGGCTGTGCCAGAGGCAGCTGGATCAAAATGAGTTAATATGGTGTCCTTGGTGACCTGGTGCAGTGGTTCTGCAATAACTGTGCTTTGAGTTTTGGTCCACTGATCTTATGTGACTGTGATGTGCAGTAAGTGTGATTTAAGAGTTCTTTGATGGCCTTTATTGCTTTGTTGACTTTGCTGGAGGGTTCTTTAATGTTTTCCTGCTTTGGACCACTAACAGATCTTTACTGATACACTTTTCCGCATCCTGATACTCTTTGACATTAATTTTGGCTTCGCTTTTCCTCTGATACACTTTGATATTTGAACCAGGCCTCTCTCTTTCTTCTGATATGCTTAAAACTGCAAAATTGGGCCTTTTATGCTTTTTTTCAGCATAAAAATGGCTGAGGAATCAAATGATTCCCCAATTTGGCCCATTTCCCATAGCGATGTGCGATTAGTTCTAATCGTGCATCGAAAACTGCCTCAAAATTTCATTCTGGGCCTCCGAAGCCTCAATTTTGCACTTGCGCGTTTTTTCAGCTGCTGACGTCAATAGTGGGACCCTCTTGTACAGTGATGATGTCAGCATGATGACATCAGCAGGGTGACATGGCAGTACGGCGAGGTGATGATGTGGCAGTACGGTGGCAGGCTGACGCAGGCAGGAAGGGGTGAGATGGCAGCAACTTGGTGGGTGACGTGGTGCTTATGTCACGCAAGGGGAGGGCGGTTTTCGGTTTTTGGCGCACTGCTTTTGCACCTGGGCGGTATTGGCAGGGGGGGCTCCGCCAAAGCTAGGAGGGCGATGCGTGGCGGGAGTACAACGACAAAACTGTCGATCTCCAGGGCGCTAATCTTCGGCATGTCGGGGCACAAAAAGACCCACCCACCGCAGATCTCGGGCTCTGGCGATCGGACAGCTGGTGGATAAGACGAGGTGGTGGACAGATAAGAAGGGGGCCGCGCGCTAATAAATTTTAATTTTTTATTCGCCGGGGGTAGAAAACTTTAGGAAAAGTGGGTTTTCTGGGGTTGAATGCACACGGGGTAAAATATTCTCATGCATGACTTTAGGATAAGGGCGGAAAGAGGGTTTTTATGCATAGGAGTGAGTCTCAATGCATTTGGAAGGGGTTTTTATCAACAACATGAGGGTTCTTACTAAGTTTCAGGCAAACTTAGTAATTTCCAAGGGATACTTATGGTTATTTTTCAACCAAGGGGAGGGGATAAGTATATAGGGGAGTTATTAACATAGTTTTTAGTAGGGGAAAGGGGAAATAGGTAGGGAGCTATATAGTAAAAGTTAATAGTTAATATGATAGGTGATAAGAAAGTGCTAAGTATGTGAATCTTAGGCTATTAAGGGGAAAAAATATTTATAACGGGAGTATGAATATTCCTTGGGCAAAGCAGATCTTTACCAAGGCAATTGACATGAGAATGAAGAAACTGAGAGATATCAAGTAGATCTTGACCTCTTTGGGAAGTTAGTGAATGATTTTGGGAAGGAGGAAGAAGGGGGAGTTAGACATGCCTCGCTTGATTCCTTCAAATGGTCACTTCCTAATAATTGTGACTTGAATAGATATAACACTTGAAAACATGAAATTGATCACAAATCAACCTTCTGTAACCTCAAAACTACCTACCCAGCCTACTTACCTAGCATTTTCTCTTCCTTTTGGTTTGGGTGCACTTAGACTTGCAGACCCAACTTTTCAAATTTTTCTTTTTCTGTCCTCCTATCTACATCTACACTTATTTCGTCCAGGGCCTCAGATTAAGCTGTTGAGCACCCTTGCTTCTCTACCTATCTAGGAATCTGCCAAGATTAAGCTGTTTGGACAGATGTTAATACTCTATATTCTAAAATAGGAAATTGAAACCTAGGGAGACCAAGATTAAACTGTTTGGACCTCCCTTTAACCGAAAAATCTTCAAAAATGGACTAGTACATCAAAATTGGAACACAACAGTGGCACTTGAACTGGCACATTCTCCTGGCACCCTTCTTTGGCTTCTGTAGTAAATATGGAACATTGCAACATGCAAAGAATGACATATTTGGCATGTAAAAATTTCAATCATGAAAGATGAGTAACCTGCTGCAGCAGGAGGCTAACAGGAGGTTAACTAAGAATAAATTACAATGCGAAATAGAGCTGAGGAAATAAACATTCATAAGCAAAAGTCTCTTTAACTAATCATACATTCTGAAATGAACGGTACTTCGAAAGTCGAAGAAAAATCCTTGCTAGAACAAGAAACTTCTTACATGAGAAAAATAACTATCTAATCCAAATACAAGAAGGCTTCCTCCTGAGATGATTGTTATTATGTAAATCAAATCTACACTTATTATAAATAGAAGTTTTAGCTCAGAGGCCCCTTCAATAATTTCAATGTTAAACTGAGTTACTTCCACAAGGGGAAACAAGTGCAAGTACAGATCTATATAATGCAAACAGTGCTTCATTAAAGCTCATAAAGATAAATTAATTCTAATCTGATCTTTCATGTTGAAAATGGTTGGAAACTTCACTCAGAAATAAAACACAATTTGCAAAAGAAAGCAAATGAATCATGCAGGAAATAAAAGGACTTGTAGAAGTAAAATGAGAAACCTTCACTTGCAGAAATGAAAATGCATTAGTGCAAGTAACTAAAACACACTCGTTTTGCAGAAAGGAAATTAAACATGCATCAAAGGAAAGAAAAGTTAACCCAAATAATGGGAAATAAACACACCCAAGCCTGCACACTTTGGATCTCAATCACACAGCTTACAAAGAATTCAAATCATGTTAACTATAAAGAATCAAATTTAACCTCCTCCTTGCATAAAAATAAGTTTAACACAACTACGAAAAAGGGAGAATGACCTAGGTTGGCTGGGCCCTAGCCAACTAGCTTGTTTCCCTGTTATGAGATCTGGAAAATCAACTAATCAAATAATGCATCACATCAAGTAATGAAACAAGAAATGAATAACTGGCATAACTCCTTGTATTGACTTAATAACTGCAAATGTACATCGTGAATATCCAGATCACGAGCAAAAGTATGGTGATACCAAAAGTCATAGTATAAACCAAAATTTCAACAGTGTATCGCCCCCTTAAGTCTACCCTAGAATCCTTAATTTATACATAAATCACTTCACTCTCGACCGTAATAGAACTTAACATAAAAATACACTTGAACAACAATCGACCTCCATCTTTAGTTCATTCCTAATGCTCCAAGCCTAATATAGAGAATGTAACAAACCCTCGATGAGGAATACACACCACTCTTTAACAGATATAATATTTTAGGATTCAATCAGTCGACTGTCCACCTGGTGCAGGAATGACGGATGGTACAGGAACACCAATTGGTACAGGAACAACGTTTGGTACAGGAACGACGGACTATACAAGAATGTCAGACAGTATGAGAATTTTAGATCCTACATATTTAGCACATCCATATCACTCCAATCCTGATGCAAAAAAATGGAACAAAATCTCAGTGGCAGGTGTGCACTATTCCTCAACAAATATGATATTTTTCAAGTGAATCTAGAATGAATTATCCAACTGTCCACTTGGTACAGGGATAACTGGCGGTAAAAAAACTACAGGTCCTGCACCAACCGAACTTCACTTTAGATTAATGGAATTTACTCATCATTCCTTAAGGAAATATGAAAGGGTAAGTTACAAAGGAATTTAAATATATTTAACCTTTTTAATAACAAATAAGCCCCTATGATCCATATTCAATAAAATCACAAAGAGAGACCAAAAATCATGTGTAAAGGTTTAATTTTAATTGTAAACAAAGGCTCAGTTATTGTAGTTAGGAAAAATATAGGGTTAAAAGAACGATAATTGTGGCGACAAACACCCCCCCAATCTCACCTTGTTGTGTTTCCTCACACAACTATTGACCTCCACAAAAAAAAAAAAAAAAAAAATAAATAAATTATGAGCCTTCCTTTACTTCTGGATCTGAATATTGATTCTCAACCCTCATCATGACTTTGATTGGAGTATGGTAGTGCTTTATTAAAATGAGGTTATCTAGACTTATAATATCCCTGCACTTAAAACATTTAGTCCCATTAGGAAATGATAAATAATGTCAGTTAAATAAATAAAAAAATATATGACAGGATTCATGCACTCAAACCCAACTTCCTTTACTGAAACATATATTCTTGCACCAGAACACTACAGTTCATGTACTGCATAAAGGATTCTTACAAAATGAATTTTATTTGTTATACATAGGCTGAATTCACCAAAAATTTGAAAAATTTAAAGGAGTTTCTTCTATCACCAGTTTCCAAGTGTCATTATGCTTTCCTGATATGATCAAGTAAGGTTTTCAAGAATTTATCAGATCGTGCAAAAAGATTTATTAAGACTGATCTAAATGAATTATGATGCCATTGATACCATAGGAATGCTAATAATGTCCTTACTACAAGAATAATATTATCATGAAATGGTCAACAATCAAAACTTCCTTAAAGCATCTCAAGAGTAGCCTTAGTCAGCAGGTATTCACTTTCAATAGCCTCATTATTATAAATAAAAGTGAAATTATTTGGAAGCCAAGGCATTAAAATGGATGGAAAGAGGGAAAAGAAATATGAAAAAATGATACCTTCCCAAGATGACCATCTTACCATTACCCAAGTGTATAGTTGAAGCTCCTCTTGTTCAAGAAAAGTGAATCACCTGCACTAAGGGTCCCACATCCTTGAAAACCTTCATATTTATGAAATATAGTACTCCAAAGAACATTACTAAAAGGATATTAAAGCCATTCTCAAAGTGATACGGTATTGAGTTTAGGGAAAGACAAAAATAACCAAGTAAATCATAGTGTACAATTAACTTTAATACCACAAGCATGGCCCTGCTGCTAGCCAACATCTATAGCCTCGAGAGGGATGCCTTTTAACCCAATGAAATACCTATTTCCCACCTATTAGATATAGATTCAAATTCATTTAAAAGAATTTACTTTGATTTGGTAATTAACTAAAGGCCATTATCCTGGCTTGGTAATCAGTGAATGACAGTGCTCTTCACAAGAGATAAAAAGAATGAATAAATCATCTCGTGATGAGACCTCTTGTCTTCTAGCTTTTCAACTAAAAGCCATTACCCTAGCTTGGTGACCAGTAGTAGTAATTTCATTCTTGTTAAGACCCATGATCATAGTAGGTCGGCTCGTAATGAGACCTCCTATCCCTCAAATAATTTTTTATGTTAAAAAAATATGATTATGATCAACCTTAAATAGGTTACTTAATAGGTGGGGAGGAAAATCAACTCCTTAAGAGCACATGATGGTGTGAAAAGTTTTTAATTACTAATCTTTACTGGTTGGTCCTTCTACCCTAAAGACTAATTTTAAAGAATAAATCTCAAATAATTACTGAAATATTCCTCAAGTTGATCATGCTAGGGTTATTATGAGTGCTCTTTATGGTTTTATAGGAGTGGTCTAGCATAGGAGGATTTTCATCGATACCTTCGAAAAGAAACTTGAAAATATTTCTTGGATGGAAGTATGTTAAGCTTATGAATGGAAATTATAATGATAACAACCCCCCTAACTAACCCAATGAATAATATCAGCCAATAATCAAAGTCACTTTATAAAATATGAGGCATTAAGAGTGAATTACTTATGACAAGTCTTACCACAAGAGTGCATTATGATAGAAATTTCAATTAGTTGTGCCTTAGGAATTGCAATTTCAAGGGTGCTACTATAACAATTTTATTCCAAATGGAATTTTTATTTATTGTTTCTATATTACCCTACCCTAATTTAAAGAGAGGAAGATTTCCTTCAAGTGTAATAATACTTCCAATGTATCCATGTGCATAAAAAAATACTAAATGTACTCACACTCAGGTTTAAAATGTAAAATTTAATGCATATCAGAGTATGAGAAACCAACTTACTTACTTGATATGGTACCAAGAGTTTATGAATTATGAGAGAATGGGGTGTACTAACAATTGTTTCGACCCAGGATTCAATAGGACCCACATATTTTTGGTTCTCCAAATTGTATAGGTCTTCCATAGCTTGAAGTTTTCTCTCTTCAGATTGACAAGGATGGTTAAGGGAAACTCTAGGGTTTTCTTCTTTGCGAGCTTCAACAAATAGTTTCGAACAAGTTCCAATCATAGATTGATGCTCTAAAGGTTTATGGATTAAATTTTCTTCCAGGGGTAAACGTTGTGTGGTAATAGGAAAGTTTCTAGATTCACTCCTCTCTCCTCTCTAAAATATATGACATTACAATTGATAGGGGAGAAAGTAGGAAAAATAGGTGTTTTAAATTGATGTTCAACTTGATTGTTGAAATTAGGGTTTGCTTGCACAAATGGCTGGGACCATAGAGAGGGATAATATGGTGGTACATTGGATGAGAATTGAAACTTTTGTGGCTCATGTAATGGAATTTTCATGCGGAATTTACCTAGATAGGAGGATCCAAACAATCCTTGAAACTGTGGGAATATCTGGCTCGAGGGAGAGGGACATTATGGGAATATGGTGGGGTATTGAATCAAATGAGGATTATAAGTCTACCATGGAATTGTGGGGTTGTAGATGTGTTGAGGAACCTGCTGGGGACAATAAATATTACTCCAAGAATTAAATAATGATGAGTTTTGAGTTATACCTAGCGGCCGATTTATTTCCTTACTTGATTCCTTAAATACTTGTTGAAACCTCAAGAGTGATGGGAAATAATTTGTTGACTGATCCTCCTTACATGTCTTCTGTTCTTCTTGCAAATCATCTAATTGTAAATTTAGAAAATATTTTGTACCTCCTAATTTTGTATTAGATTCCAAAAATTGAGAAGAAATTTCTCAATAATTATTATCGATCTTGGAGATTCCTCTTGAATAACTAATACACAACTTACAAACATCATCATATGGTAAATGAGAAACATCACTTGCTCCTATCATATTTAAAGGTTCTAAAAATTCATCTTTGATTCCTTTGAGTAGAAGTGTTTTCAAGGTCTCATTTACCAAATTCTTATGTTTTGATTTTTGGAGGTTGTATCTAAATCACTCCACATAAGCCTCCAAGATTTCAGTTTCCCCTTGTTTTATTCCAAAAATATCTTCACCAGCCTGGTAGTAGTCTTGATATTTCTCCAAGAATACATTCTTCATGTCTTCCCATGTTTAAATGCAGTTCCCACCAAGGCTCATGAACCATCAAAGAGTTTCTCCTTTAAGAGTAAAAGGAAACACTTGCAACCTTTGAGAATTAGTACAATAGCCATATCCTCTAAAAATTACTTCAAACTCAAATAAGAATGTATCTAGGCCTTCATTTTCCAAACCATGAAATTTTGGTACTGCAGACGGGGGAATATTATGCAGTTGAGCCACTCCTAGATCTTTGATAGGAAATTCAAAAGTAACAATGTTTGCCATTTCTTACCAAAATAAAAGAGGCTATCCATGTGCTACTTCGACACTCCTTCTTTGAATGTTCCAAGCAACTAATCAGTGAAATAGGTGCATTGAATGATTCATATTAGCCTCAAAACTCTTCATTTAAAAATCCTCGAAGAACCATTTCTCCGTCTTTAACAAGCTAGCTGGTATATGTTTTTAGCATATGGTTTAATAGATAAAGAGGGGGGGAGGGGGAGAATTCTTACACAACCCAAGAATCATAGCATGTGGTTGAATAGATAAGGGAGGGGGGGTGGGGGAGGTTCTTACACAACCCAAGAAATGAAAAAAACTTTAAAATAATGCAGGAAAGGAACAAAATCAAATAATAAATTCTAAGGAAATAAAATTTTGGAGAAAAACTTGGTAAAGAGAAAACCAAACTGTAGCAGGTTACCAAGGTCAATCCCCTAAGCACCTCCCCGACAACGTCGCCAAAATGTTGGGTGCAATATAGGGCATATTAATGAACCAACATGTAATTGTCAATCCGGGAGTTCGTAAACTTAGAGGCGTAGCACTAGAAATGCCAAAGAAGGACTTTAGCAACCTACAAACCCTACTTCCATCCTTCATAATTATGCTTGCAAAATCAAAAGAATGGAAAGAAAATAACACCAAAAGAATTTTGGTGCTGAAATAAAAAAGGAAAGTACATTGTGAAAACTCAATGGAAGGGACTTCAAATCAGCATAAACAATCCTGATCACTAAAAGATGGAAAATAAGATATCTGAGACTCAATGTCAATGTAGTGGTAGGACAAAGGAGTAATTAAATTGTTAAGGACATTTGTCTTCATTAAATATTTTCCTTCCTACACTGAACCATCATTCTTGCACCACAATGACGTTCCTATAATGGAATGACGTTCATGTATTGAAGCAATGTTCCTACACTAGAAGTGTGTATTATGCATGCACTGAATATTTTGACCTTCATAAAAGAGATATGGATTCTTGTACCAGAGCACTCTTTTCTTGTACCAAGATATCGGTTCCTGTACTGAAACAGAGGTTCCTTGTAATATACCGAACCCAGAATATTCCTCAAACCCCAGCAAAAACTCCAACCAAATATGTGCAAATGATATAATAATCCAGAAGTGATAAAATAATAGTGGAACAACATATAATAATGTAAAGTGGGAATATAAGCAGATACACAAGAAATGCAGAGAGAAATGCTAAGCCATTTTATTATACTGAGCAATAAATGAGCACAAGAGGTGATTAGATAGATGTCACCTCGGCTTGCACAAGGCAAGTGAAGAAATACTCCCAGATTGACAAGAATGGCCTCTCTGCGTGGATGTTGTTGTTGTGCTGCTTCTTCTACTAGAAAATAAATGACGATTTGGGGTTGCTCCCCTCCTCAGAAAAAGGTGAAACTCTAGATTTTGGCTCTACTCAAGAAATCTAAAAAAACCCAGAAAGCTTTCCTGGAATGGCCTCATATTGATCTTCGTCCCAGCTACTGGAAAACTATCGTGCTACTGCTGCTACTGGAAATTGAATGAGGATTTAGGGCTGCTCCTCTCCTCAAAAAAGGCTCAAACTCTGGAATCAGACTTTACTCGAAAAACCCATAAAACCTAGAAAGATTTTCTGAAATGGTCGACCCCCAAAAATCACCCCCTTGGGGTTCTGCGCAGTTCCATAAAGACGTTGATGAAACTGCTGCTGAAATGCTGACGAAACTACTGCTGAAATGATGATGAAACTACTGTTGGAATGATAATGGAAATACCTTGCCCGACCAGGCACTTGAAGTCCCCCGGGGCTAAGGGTGAGATCTTTGAACAGAGACACTCAATGCACTAAACAGTGTTGCAGACTAGCTAAACAGCCAGCGTGCTCTAGGTCGAAATGACTATCACAAATGCTCATAACTAGAATGATCCCAAATGAGGGGGTTCCTCTCTATTTTATAGCCTCTGCCTCTTACAATCCCTAAGCTCACTTTCTCCTGTGTGATCCCCTTCTTGCCATGTGTTCCTTCCCTCCTATGCAGTGCTTCCATGTGTCTGCGTGGGCCCCATTTCTGCATCCCCCTTTGGCCCCCTTGGTTCCCCCTTAAGTCACAATGTTGTGCTACCTAGGAAGTGACTTTTTATTCTAAAGTGAGTTATGTTCCCCCTTCCTCACTTTTTATTTACAAATAACTATAGAAGGCAAAGATCGAACAAAATCGAATATTCCAATTAGCCATAGCTAATTAGGAATATTACAGTCTCCCCCGGAAAAATGTTGCTTGTCCTCAAGAAATTGAAGTGATGGATGCTGTAAGATCTCCTCACTCTCCCAAGTGGCATCCTCATCTGGCAAATTCTTCCACCTCACCAAGAATTCCCAGACCGTCTTGCTCCGTAGCTGCCTCTCCCTAGTATCAATGATAGCCTCCAATAGCAATACCAAATGCCCCTCATCATCCATGGGTGGTAGCTCATCTGTCACTGTCACCTGCTGCCCCAATCCCTTCTTCAGGCATGATACATGAAAAATGTTATGAATCTTGCTGCCTTGGGTCAGCTCCAACTCATATGCAACCTATCCAATCCTGCGTATCACCCTGTATGACCCATAAAAGTGGGGCTTGAGCTTCTCATCCCCCTTCTACTTTAGTGACGACTGTCAATATGGTTGTAATCATAGGTAGACCATGTCCCCTACCTCAAACTGTCTCTCCACCCGACCCCTGTCGGCATACAGCTTCTGCTGGTTCTGCGCTGTAGCCATATTATCCTTGAGAGCTCGAAGGATATCCTGACTCTCTTGGATCCAAATCTTGGCTCTAGAAGCCTTGCTATCACCAAACATCATGCCAACAAAAGATAAAGGATGATACCCATATAAGGCATAGAATGGTGACATACCAATGGACATGTGATGTGAAGTATTGTAGCAGTACTCCCCCAGATGCAGCCACTTCAGCCATGCTCGTTGCTGCCCACTGACATTGTTGCGCAATTAGCCACTTGTTAACTATCTCTGTCTATCTGTCCATCTGTGGGTGATAGCTGGTACTTAGTGTCAACTCCGTCCCCACCAATCGAAAAAGATCCTTCCAAAACCCACCCATGAAATGGCTATCCCTGTCACTGACGATGGTCTTAGGAAGACCATGTAGATATGGCAAAGAAATGTGTGTACTTCGTCAATCTATCAACGACGAAAAAGATACAATCCTTGCCCTATACCATGGGCAACCCTGTAATGAAATCCATCGAAATACTCTCCCATTTCCCCTCCAGAATGGGAAGAGGTTGCAATAATCCTGCGGGATGGTTCATCTCTCCCTTGTTCCTCTAGCAAACATCGCACTCTCGGATGTGTTGGAGTATGTCTTCCTTAAGGCCCTTCCATGAGAACCTCTCCCTAATGGCCCTGTAGGTTTTGGTAAAACCCTGATGTCCTGCCAATGGGGAATCATGTGATGCCTGGAGTATCTTCTTCTTGAGCTGAGACCCCTCAGTCAAGAAGATCTGGTCCCTGTAGTAGATGATCTCATCGACCACCCTATACTTTTCATCTGCCACCTACCCATCCAGAACCTCACATGCAAATCTGTCCTTCGAGTACTCTACTAAGAGTCGAGCCCTCCAATCTGTATCCAATCTCATAAGAGATGACGTGGTTGGTCTATGTGAAAGGGCATCTGCTACCACGTTGCTCTTACCTTTGACATACTCAATGTCAAAGTCATATGCTTGGATCTTACTGATCCACTTCTATTGCCTCTCATGTAGTTGCTTCTGCTCCAAAAAGAACTTGAGGCTGTTGTGATCAATCCTCACCCTGTAGTCGATGCACATCCTCAATGTACCATCCTTCTTCTTCACCAACACCACAGAAGAAGCAAAAGGACTCATGCTTGATCAAATGTACCCAAGAGCCAGCAACTCCTGGATAGCCCGCTCAATCTCATCTCGATAGACCTTCGGGTGCCTATAGGGGGTGGTGATCACTGCCTGGATGCCTTGCTCAAGCTCAATAGTGTGCTCAAACCCCTGGTTCGGTGGCTTTCCTAGCAGAATCTCCTCGAACACTATGGCATACGGCTCAAGGATGGACTGTATCTCCGAATGTACCGTCCACCCTGTAGTCCCTGCCTCTAATGCACGCAACTCTACTACCCACTCTATGTCTCCCTTTCAGAAGATTGCTTCCATCCGATGAGCCGAAACAGTTTGAGGCGAATATGTGTGTTGTCCCCGTATCTTCTCATGCCTCCCTGTCTTCTCATCATCCCACTCCATCTCCAGGGTCTTCCAATTTATCGTGACCTTCCCTAGAGTGATGAGCCACTGAACACCTAGTATCATGATGGTATCTAGAATATCGACCATGAAAAAGTGGTCAATCAATGTGTAGGTGCCCATTGTCATCAATAGCTCTAGAACATAACGAGCACACATCATAGTTGATCTCCTGGGACCAAAACTAAAAACCAATCAAAGCTCTTTGTTTGTATACTTCTCCGCTCAACCATTTGTGCGTCAATGAAGTTGTGGGTGGCCCCACTGTCAACCAAAACTGATATGCATTGGCCACATATTGTCCCTCGTATGCGTAGTGTCAGATACTTTCGAACTCCTCGCAACACTGCAAGGGCCCCTCCAGTGGGTGCAAAAGATGCACCACCTGCTGCTAGTGGTGGAGGTGGCATAGGTCCCTGTATGGCATGGCTATCTCCTGCCTCCACATCCTCCTCGTCAACCTCTTCTCCACTACTCTCGAAGAAGACCTCAATAAAATGTGCTCTGCCAGTAGCACATCTATGTCCTGGTGCCCATGGCTCCTGACAGGTGAAGCACAATTGCTTCTTCTTTAGCTCCCTCCTAGCATCGTCGTCAAGTTGTACTAGTCCTGGATCCCCCTTTGGAGGTGGAATCCTCACATCCTTCCCCTTAGACTGGAAAGTTTGTCTCTAGGGGTAAGGTGTCCGGGTCCTGGGTAAGACATCCTGTAAGTCCCAGGTCCTGCTGATAGCGTCCTGGACTGTGGCTGGTCTAGTGGATCGGACTGAACCCTGAAGTGGCTCTGATAACCCCTCAACACACATATAGACCCTCCATGCCATGGATAAGTCTGGCACCACCACATAGACCCTCAAGAAATCTGCAATGTAGGTCTCTCGGCTCCCTGTTTGTTTGAGCCTTGTTAACTCAACAAAATGTTGCTCTGGATCCCTCTGATCAAATTGCTTCGTCAGTCTCCTGGTAAACTCAGCATATGTCGTCACTATGGAGTTCCCTAGTGTAACCATCCCGTGAAACCACCAATCTTGGGCCTCACCATCCAAATGCAATGTTGCCACCTTGATGGCCTCTGCCTCCAACATCTAGTTAAGCTGGAAATAAATGTCTAGCTTCTCCACCCAAGACTTTGTTGAACTGTTTAATGAACCATCAAACATAGGCAAGTGGAATCTACTCGCTACATGGTGGGTGTCACCATCATGGTAATGCCAGTACCCTTTGTGATGGTCGCGGGGTCTACTATCCTGCTGGAGCTAAACAAAATCTCTGAATGAGAGGGCTTCCCTGAACTCCTGCCCATAGGCCTGGTACTCTGTAAAATAATCGCCCATATGTCCAGGCTCTGCCTCCTACTGAGCTACGACCCCCATGTCAGCTCCTAAGAAAGTGGGCATGGTAGAGCGTGTAGGGGCATGTGAGGCCACCTGCTATGCAGTATCATGTTGCTCTGGAAAATGGTGGGATGCACCCAATCCCTCACCAACCTAAAAAACCCACTGGTTCTTACGCTGTCTGGCCTCTACTGCCATGAATCTCTACACCATCACCTCAATCTGCCTCAACAGATCCTACACGGATTTGAGGAGCATATCTACAAATCTCTTCCCGTCATCATCTACCATCATATCCTCCTACTCCTCGCCCACCACAGGCTCCTCCTGTTCTGTGTCCACCACCAGAACACAGTCTCCCTCTTCGTAAGTGTTCTCCAACCTACGCCCAGTATCTCTGTATCTCTGACTTCTGTAACAGATATAGGGTTTTTCCCCCAGTGTCATAGATTGCTAGCTCCATAGGCTAAGCCAAATCTATGCTCTGATACCATTGTAATATCCCGAACCCGGAATATTCCTCAAACCCCAGCAAAAAATCCAACCAAATATGTGCAAATGATATAATAACCCAGAAGTGATCAAATAACAATGGAACAACATTTAATAATGTAAATCGGGAATATAGGTAGATACACAAGAAATGCAATGAGAAATGCTAAGCCATTTTATTATACTCAGCAATAAATGAGTACAAGAGGTGATTAGATAGATGGCACCTTGGCTTGCACAAGGAAAGTGAAGAAATACTCCCAAAATGACAAGAATGGCCTCTCTACGTGGATGTTGCTACTGTGTTGTTGTTGCTACTAGAAAACAAATGATGATTTGGGGCTTCTCCCCTCCTCAGAGAAGGCTGAAACTTTGGATTTGGGCTCTACTCAAGAAACCCGGAAAAACCCAGAAAGCTTTCCTGGAATGGCCTCACACCGATCTGCATCCTAGCTGCTGGAAAATTGTCGTGCTGCTGTTGCTACTAGAAATCGAATGAGGATTTGGGGTTGCTCCCATTCTCAGAAAAGGCTAAAACTCTGGAATCAGACTCTACTCAAAAAACCCAGAAAAACCAAGAAAGCTTTTCTAAAATGGTTGACCCCCGAAAATCACCCCCTTGGGGTTCTGCACAGTTCCGTAAAGACGCTGATGAAACTGCTGCTGAAATGCTGACGAAACTACTGCTGAAATGATGATGAAACTATTGTTGGAATGCTAATGGAAATACCTTGCCCGACCAGGCACTTGAAGTCCCCCGAGGCTAAGGGTGAGATCTCTGAACAGAGACACTCAAATGCACTAAACAGTGCTGCAGACTAGCTAAACAGCCAGCGTGCTCTAGGTCGAAATGACTATCACAAATGCTCATAACCAGAATGATCCCAAATGAGGGAGTTCATCTCTATTTTATAGCCTCTGCCTCTTACAATCCCTAGGTATTTCTGCTATTTTCTTCTCTTGTTAAAATTAAATACATTCTAAGTTTTAAACTAGCCTTAACTGGTTGATAATGATAAAACAAAGAACTTTTCCAACTTAGCTTTATAATGACTCCTTTATCATAGGTAGAGCCTCTTCTGCCAGCAAACGTCTATAGTCTCGACAGGGATACCTTTTAACCATTTAATCGTCCATTATCCCATCCATTTCAGAGTATAATTAGAAGAATGAATCCAGAAATATGACTTTCATATTTTGTATCACTTTTCTTTTTTCTTATTTTGCAAGATAAAAAGCCATTGTCCTGGTTTGGTGGCCAACTATTTGACAATGCCATTCATTGGTTGTAATTTAACTGAACAAGTTGGCTCGTGATGAGACCCTTGTCTTATAATTATAAGCCATTACCCTCTTTTGGTATGCAATATTGGTAATGTCAGTTGAACTATTCCCCAATGATCATGGTAAGTAGGCTTGTAATAAGACCCCTTATCTTTTATATCAAATATATTTTAGAATTACACTCTGAGTAATCATAAACTTTGACGAATGGGATGAACAATTTTTTCCTTAAGAGAGCATGGATGACATGGTAAGAGTTGAAGATGCTAAGATTGAATCAGTTTATGTTTTTATATTGATAACCGTTTTTTGGCCATTTGAAAACATTAAAATGATTTATAGTACTTCTAAATCTTGAGAAGATTTTACAAAATAAAATGGGGTTTCAAAATCTAAATATACCTAATTTCCTAGAAATTTTCCTTTTGTTTAAGGTTTCCATTTTTGAAAGTAAATATCAAAACTATTTCTTTTGAGAAGCTTTTTCAGTATATCAAAGGCCAATGGAAGATATCTTACAACTTTATTTTCGAATAATCCTAAAGACTATGAACACAAATTTTGCTGAAAATTGAATATTTACAAAGGGAGAAAGGGTTACCTCCTCAATTGAAGAATTTTTTCAAGATAAGGCCATTAACAAGAAGAGAATCTCTCTTACCTGATAGATCTTGCAATATGAAAGTAGAAGGGCCTATCTTCTCGTTGATTTGAAATGGTCTGAGCCACATTTTCTGGAACTTAATGTGTTTTCCTTTATCCTCATGGGCTTTGTCCCATTTTAGAACTAGATCACCAACTTGTAATTGTTTTGAACTGGATGAAGTAATCAAAGATGACTTGATAATTTGCTGATGTTTTGCATGTATAATTCTAGCTTTTTCCCTTTCTTCTTCTAATTTTAAAATTTGATCATGTCTTATTTGAATAGAAGATGAGGGACTTTCTTCAATAAACTACACTAAAGCTAGAGATGGAAGTACTAAATTGGTTGGTATGACAGCTTCCTTCCCATATATGAGATTAAATGGAGAAGTACCTATGGAAGCCTTTTGTGTTATTCTGTCAGCCCATAGTGCAAATATCAAAGATTTTGCAGAATATTTCAATTTAAACCCTATTTTGATAGCGAACTCAAACATAGAATTTCCAGAGAAATAAGATGCATTGTCAAAAACAAGAGCGTTTGGGACACCAAACCTGGTAATGATGAATTGATCTATGAACTCTATAATTGCCTCAGAGTTTGTTGTCTTTAGAGGAATTGCTTCAACCCACTTAGTAAAGTAATCAATAGTTGTAAGGATATACTTATGTTGTTTGGATGACTGTGGAGTGATTTCCCCAATGATATCCAATCCCCATTACTTGAAAGGTTGTTCAATGTTGATTGGTTGCAAAGGGAAAGCTGGCTTTCTTTGTCTTCCACTAGAGATTTGACAGCTTCGGCATTTCCTTACGTATTCATGAGTGTCTCTGAACAGAGTGGGCCAATAATATCCAACATGAATGATTTTGTGGGTTGTTGTATCAACTCCAAAATGTCCTCCTGCTGGTCCATCATGTAGCTCCTGCAAAACTTTTTGCGCTTCAGGTTTTTCTAGGCATCTTAATAGAATTGAATCATAATTTCACCTAAACAGTACATCATCTACAATTATGAAGTTTTTCACTTTTAATCTAATGGCACGTTTGTTTTTATAGGAAAGATTAGAAGGCGCATATCCATTTTTTAAATAGAAAATCAGATTTGCATATTATGATTCAGGATCTGTGATACTTATCTGATTGATTTCTTCAGTATGTTCTACACCTTCTGGTTCTTGAATATTGGATGCTCCTGCTAATAACCTGCAAAAACCTTGGCCTCTGACAATCTTTGCTGGCTTGATTTCTAAGTCATATTCTTGTAATGTTGTGACCCAATTTGCCCTTTTTTCTCCTAATTCCCTTTGAATTAGTAATTGTCTTACTGCTGAAAAAGGAACTATAACTTTTGTGTGAGCTTTTAAGAGGAAGGGTCTGTAGTGTTTGACAGCTTTGTACACAGCAAAGGCTTGCTTTTCAACTTCCGAATAATTAAGTTCAGCACCTTGAAGATTTGAACTGTAAAATGAAATTGGTGCCTCCAAGTTTTGATCATTAATCTGAGTCAGCACTGCTGCATAAGACAAGGTGGATGTGAGAGTATACAATATGAAATGACTTGAAAAATTGGGAGTGCTTAAAGCAAGGGCATTAATTATTGATTGTTTGATAGAATCAAATGCCTCTTTTTCTGCAGATCCCCATTTAAACACCGATTTTTTCTTAATCATTGTTTGTAATGGTAAAATAATCTGGAACGAATTGTTTAACAAAGTTAATTTGACCCAAAAATGACTGTATGGATTTTTTATTATGAGGGAATGGAATATCAAAAATCTCTTTAATTCTATCTGGATCAATATAAATACCATCTTTTGAAACAATAAAGCCTAAGAGCTTTCCTTGATTAAGAGCAAAAAAGGACTTTTTTGGATTGAGCGAGATACCATACCTTCTGCAGCGTTCAAAAATTTGTTTTAAATCATGTAAATGATTAGATCTTTTCTTGGAAAATATAGTAATATCATCTAAATAGACAACTACTATTTTATTGATCAATCCTTTGGATGCTATATCCATTGCTCTTTGGAATGTAGCTCCTGCATTGATAAGTCCAAAAGGAATTTTTTGGTAAGCATAAGTTCCCCATTTAGTTCTGAAGGTAGTTTTAAGCCTGTCATCAAGATGGACCAAATGGTTATGTCCTGAAAAACCATCTAAAAAGGAAATCAACTCATAACCAGCTACTGAATGGAGTATTTTCTCCATGGTAGGTAAAGGGAAGTTATCATTTTGGCTTGCTTTATTAAGATTTCTGAAATCTATGCAAATCCTGATGTCACCATTTTTCTTTCTAACAGGCACCATATTGGACACCCAATTTGAATGTCTGACAGGAAAAATGATCTTAACCTTCAAGAGTTTGTTTAGTTCAGTTTTTATTTGACTCTCTAGGTTAGGATGAATTTTCCTTAACTTTTGTTGGACTGGTTTTTGTTCAGAAAGCATTGGAATAGTATGTTGAATGATTGATGCATCGTATGTTTTCAAATCATCATATTTCCAAGCGAAGACAGATTTATTTTTTCGTAATAACCTAATGAATGTTGTTCTTTCTTCCAAAGAAAGTCCTAATCCCAAATTTATGTTTTAAGGGTTTTCCTCAGTACCTAGGTTTATCAATTCAAATCTTAAAGTGGAACTTTGGAGCTTTGAATTGGTCACCTGTTTAAACCTATCTTTAATATCATAAAGATCTTCTAGCTTAACCACTGGTTTTGGTATTGAGTTTTCTTCTTGCTTTTCCTTCATTTGAAGGTCATGATCACTTTCATCAATGATTTGATCATCACAGGACTTGTGGAAGGTCAAGAAATTTAAAATGTCTTCATCATGATTGAATATTCACCAATTGGTGACATTGTCAGGAATTGATGGTCTAAAAATTAACTCTACTGAAAATCTGTCTGGGATGTAACCTTCGGAAGGTAGGAGTTTAGAAGCAACATTAGCTAGCAAGTCTACTACTGCATTCTGGGATCTAGGGATAGGAGAAATATTGAATGCTAAAAATTGAGATATGAGTTCCTGCACCAAAGACTGACAGCGTTTGAGATGACTAGAAAGACAGTAAGTTGTATTTCTAACTTGTTTTATGACAATTTCTGAATCACCAAACACTTTCAAATATTGAACTTTAAGACCAATAGCTTTGTATATTCCTTGAACTAAGGCCTCATATTCAGCCGTATTATTTGTGCATTCAAATTCCAATCTACATGATAACAAAGTTTTTTCTCCTTCAGGGCTAACTAAAATACACCCTGCTCCTGCACCTTCACTAGATTTAGACCCATCAAAGTATAGTGACCAAAATAAATAATTATCAACAATTTTATTTACAGTTTCCTCAGCAATATTGACACATCTTGATCTATCGGTTTGTGAAAATTTTTCAATTTGGGATGTGAAATTATTAACTGAGAAAGGAGATGGTTGGGCAGTGAAATTGCCAAAGAATGATTCGAAAGAGTAATTCCCCAAAATATTGTTATTGAATGCTATGGGTTGATTTTCTTGTTCAAATTCAGTGACAGTATGGGTCATATGTTTCTCCCGATCGATTTTGATTTGATTTGGCTTTCCTTTATAAGGTAGCCACATATGGGACCAATCGGTAGAAATATAACCGTGGAGTTTCTCAGACCAATCCCTACTCAAAATTAAACCATAAAATTCAGGTATATCAGTGATTAAAATATCAATTCTCTAAACCACTCGTGGATCAGCTGATAACTTGATAGTTACGGAGTTGATTTCACCTAAAACCTAGACCTTGGTTTTATCTAACTGTAAAATATGAATTGTAGACTTTTGGGGTTCAATGTTCAGTTTGGAACAAACTAAAGCTGGCATTATGTTAGAGGATGCCCCTGAGTCAATCAAATAGTTGTGTATATTTCTATTATAGATCTCAAAGGTCAAGAGAAAAGGGGGAGTATGAGAATTTGATATGTCTTCGATTAAAACTGCATCAGTAGCTTCTACTCTACCAGGAGGTGGTTGACCTGAATCATTTGTAGCTTTGGAGAACACGGCATTAGGAAGAGGTGAAGAAGGTACTGCATTTAGTTCTTTAAGAAGTAATTTATGTTGATGTTTGAGTTTGCTAAGTTCAAACATAGTATTTTTTGCCTTTGTCTTCTTCATATCATCGATAATATTGTAATCCATTGAATCTGATACTACCAACGTCTTAGATGTTGAGGGTATGTTTGAGGATGATGGTTGATTTTGGGATGTTATCGCTGCAAATTTCTTTGTGGGAACCTTTTCTTTTATAGTAGTGGTACCTGCACTCATTTTCTTTGAAATTGACTGAACAGGTTCAGGAGTACCTTTACTCCTGGTAGTTATAGGGAAAGCTTCTTGTTCATTTTCTGTATTGGAGTTAGGTAAAATGAAGTCCCACATCCCATAGCATTCGACAACCTCCTCTTCTTCGGGTTCGTCGGATGGTAAGACTATTTCATCTTCTTCTTACTCTTCAGGATCTAAGTCTGCATTAGATATAACATTTGGTGGTTTTGACTCGGGTTTCTTAAAATTTCTAAATGGCCTCTTTGCTGAAGTTTTAGCTACTTGTTTTTTGATTTCAACCATTTCATTTAACATAGTCTTGAGGACCTTTTGCAGACCCTCCATATCATATGGATCTTTAGGGGTCTTCTTCTTTGAATCATCTTTAAAAGAAACTTTTTTGGATTTTCTATCTTCAAGAGCAGCTTTCTTTTCTAAAGAAATAATGTGTTTCTCTACAGCAAGCGCCTCTTTCATGTTTTCAGCTAAAGTTGGTTTTGCAGCTCTATCTACAAAAATGGCTATATTTGAAGGTAGGGCTGTTTTATACCATTCGCTTCTGATTTTCTCACTTGGTTTAGAGTCGGTTGGAATCTTATTCAAGAGTTTATTGAATCGCAAGTTGAATTCCTTGATAGGTTCTCTAGATTCTATCCTAAGATTCGAAAGATCGTTGATTAATGTTGCTAAAGATCTATCATCGCCATACTTAGTGAGAAACTGTTCTTGAAAAATGTTCCAGCTGGTAATGGATCCAGAGGGTAGGGAAAAATAACAAGACCCAGCTGATCCTTGTAAAGTATAAGGGAAAAGCCTAACGACAACATCTTCCTGTGTCACTTCTTTTAAATTAACTGATAACATGAAATTGTTAATATGTTCTTCGGCTAGTGTTTCGCCATCTGGATTAAATTTTGGCAACCATTTTTCAGGAGAATCTGGTAATGGATGTAATGTTGTAGGCATAGTGACTGCACCAGGACTATTCCATGGATTTTGAGCCATCATAGAACTAATAACAAATGATATTACTGATGATATTCCCGATGTTTGGGGAGGAGTTGGTATTGAAGATTGGATAGGTTGGGAGGTTGAAGTCACTGATCCCTGCTGAACAACAATGTGTAATGGAGGAGTGGATGCTTGACTTCGCACTGGGGAAGATGAAATGGAGGATGATGATGAGAAGGTCTCACTGTTTGATCCTTCAGTGTTCTTTTTAACCTTTTTCCTTTTCAGTAAAGGCGACTCAGTAGGTTCAACACCGAGCTTTCCTCTTTGAAGTCTAGTGAGAGGGTGAGATAGATTGAATTGCGAAGTCTCATTACCTTGAGATACTTCATATTTCTGTGGTGATATAGAAAATCCTTGAAGTTTCTAGATGAAGACTGAACTTCAGGAGAATCAGGACTTAATCAATCTGGAGTATGATGGGATTGAGCATTGGTAGTTGACTCCTCTTCTTCTTGTTTGAATACTGGTGTTCCATAATGCAATCGGGAGGTCCGAGGTGAGGAGGAGGGAGATTTACTCTTAGAATGGTCTATAGGTTTTGTTTTACTCGCCATTCATAGTTTGGTTTGGTGACTCCGACTGGAAATAATGGGACCGGTTTCCCAATGATGAATAAAAGGGAATGGATAAATGGATGATTCTCTGATATAATGATAATGGATGAATGATTTAATCTAAATATGAATACCTATCCTATCCCAGGAAATTTCTGTTTTTAGTGTAACGTTTGATAATCTTTATCCACAAACAGGCATATAAATGACTCTAATGGTAAACAAAGACATTCATTCATATGATAATTACTTTGTTCAAGTAGTTGAACAAAGTAATATTGAAAAATTATTACGCTTATCGTTTATATATCACTGATACATATATGACTAGAAGAATAACATTCCTTAAACATTCAATAGTGAAAAATATAAGGATTGATGTTGAAAACACATACATATATCCAATGATAGCAAGAGTAAACAAATGACAATTCACATGAAAGAATGAAACAAGATCATAGATAATAGTACCATATGTGCTTTGAATCACTCATGATATCAATCGCATTCAAATTCCTTTTCCCAACTTAGAAACACTTTCACATCAAGGCAATAGTGCACATCCCATCAAATCTTTTTTCGTTATAATTTGGAATACTGGCCCAGTCTTTATAAAAAATATACCAGAAGCACAATAGTGCAACTTCGAGATTTGAGTTTTATACAAAAACTGAGGACACTTTCTAAATGCATGAAAGGGTCTATAAATACTAATTAAACTAAATAACTACAAAAATAAAATGCTATTAATTGGTACAACTAAATCTTGAGTATATTCTCCACAACAGGTTTGTTGGTAGTCAGTAGCATGATTCATTGTTTTGGTTGTTCTCCTTTTGATTTGAGTTGGCAGATTGCAAGCATCGGTTCCAATTATGGAGGACGATTGAGACGAGAATGGAGTTGCGCTGAGTATGTGGCATCATGGATTTCGGGAATGATACAACCGATCGCATCGGTTAAACATTTGAGGGCGGCCCTTTGACTGTATGGTTTTACTAAGAAAAACCAATAGGTATCCCAAGTTAAAATTTGGATGCCGGTGATTAATCTTCCATTCTTCTCCAACTCTTGATTGCATGCTTGCTCCAATGTCTTGGCTGACAGCCATTTACTTGAGGTGCATTGTGAAATCATGTTAGACAGATAAAGAGTGTTATTTATTAGCTCAATTAAATTACTTGTAGATATTCTACATCTGGAAACCTCTCTCTTTGCTTTCATCAGTTGTGACTGCCATTCTAAGAAAAGGATCTCCTTGTGTGATTCTAGGATTTTGGGTAGATTTTCTACCTACCCTTCATTGGTGTCTTGCCAAGCAAGAAAGTTTGTTAGAGTCTCATCGGCCTGTTCCAAATCCTGCCTAGCATCGACTGATTTGTCAACTATCGATGTCGTTATATCACAAAGGGGCTCAACTAGAAAAATGTTATGACATAACAGTCTTAACTGTGTAACCAATGCTTTGTTGATTTGTAGTGCTTCGGACCTAAAATTTGATGGTTGAGGAAGACTCTTGAACTTCTCTACTTAAAGTGACAGCTGAGAGATTTTCTCATCTTTCATTTTCATCATTAGTTCATTCATTGTCTTTAACCTGGCCAATGCTTCGGATAATTCTTTTTGCTTTTGTATTGCGCTTGAGTCTATTCTATTTTTCTCTTCAAGCAATTACTTATTCAATTGATTGTTCATTTGTTGTTGTGTTGATAGTTGTTGTTCCAATTGTTCAATTTTCTGTTGTGCTTCAGACATCTGTGATTGCAACAAAACAATCTCTTGGTCCTTTTCTTTAAGTAGATTACTTACTTCCAATTCCTTGTCCATAGTGGCTGTCGAATAAGCTCCGGCATACTGAGAAAGATTTGTTAGGTCATTGGACGGGTTAAACTCTTCTTTCCACATTACATTAGTTGTCTCTGTTGGTGCTAGAAACAGGGAAGATTGATCAAGTCTTCTCATTTTCCTCTGTCTTTTCACTACAGCCCTGTGTTTGGGACTGTAAAAGACATCTAATAAAGGTATGTCCTCCACCTGCAAAATAATTTGATTGGAGGGATCTTTTGGAATCATTTATAAATCCGTGCTAGGGGGTAGGCCGCTGGTTCTTTCATTCAAAACCGTTGTTGACATTGTATCTTGTCCATCTGTTACTTTGGGTGTATTGGCACCTTTTGGACCTTCTAGATTGCTTATAATGGAGTCAAATTGTTGCCATTCTTGGAGTAGTTTAGGATCAATCTGAGTATCCACATTGATATTTTCGTTGCCCTTATCCTGTTCTTTTTTCTACTCTTTCTCCTGTTCTTTCTCCTTCTCTTTCTCATGTTCTTGTTCTTTTCCTCTTTCGAGAATTTTTCTTACAGTAGGAGATTTGTCAATGATTTGTTGTTCAGGCTCGCTTGATTGTGTTGCCGGGGTAGTAGCTAATAAGTCCAGAGGTAGAGTTTGCAACCTCTGTTCTCTGAGCTTATTGAATTCTACTAGCCTTTCATCGTTATATCTCATTTTGGCCAATGTTTGTACCTGGAATAATGACTCTGTTGAAGAAAACAAGTCATCAAAATCATCTTTCTCATGATCAAACCTTGTAAGTTTGGCTTGTTCAAGCACAGTATAGGCAACTTTCCTTGGATCGAATTGCCTATTAGGAATGGTTGCAAGATTATGCATATTTATTTTCTCTACCTCCTTCTCTGCACGCTTGTAGTCATGCAAAGTATAAACATCGCATCTCAAAGGAAAAGTAGGCTAAGCCTGCTTTTTTGAAGTCCTAAGAGTCTTGGATGTTCCTACGGTTGTAATTTGGTAGGCCAATTCTCGGGCTAACAGCTTTTCAGGTATATACAGAGGAAGGACATGAGGCCTTGCAAGGCTACCAAAAACCATTATGTATGTGAACTTATCTTCACCAAACCAATTTCCTACAGCGGTTAGGTCAACCTCTGCTTCCAAAGAAATATTTGGGGCAGGTTTATCAAAAATGGCATAGTAAATAGGCAACACAAAACCATTACAGATTTGGTACAAGTGGTCCTTATAGTGCGCCTTCCACAGCTTTTGGTGATAAATGTGAATTGGCATGGGGTCTTGTGAAGTCCATCTCCACCCCAGTACAGGAAATTCAGAATTGAAACAAAGAGTATCTAAAATATAAGCACTAAAATAAAATGGAGGAATAGACCTATCAGTCACGCAAGTTTTTGCTCTAAACTCAAGAATTGCAGTGGCTAATTTATCTGACAATATATTCCCCAATCCATTACTTCACTGTTAAATGCCACTTCCATTAAAGGAACCATTTCAATAGTGAATTTTGTAGAATCATGTAATCCTCAAATTCTACACATCATTGCCCCGACATAACAGTAAGGAGAACATAATGAATCTACAGAGTACTTACCTGAAGATTCATGTTTTTGCCTTGCAGGGTTCTGTCTCCACTCACGAATTGGGGCCGATTCAGTCTCATTCTCACTTGCGAACTTCTCAAGAAAGGCTTTATTGTATTTCTTTTGAGGTTCAGGCAAGTGATACATTTTCCTTAAGTCATCAGGTTGAAATGAGCCGAAGACCCTTTCGTCAACTGTGAAAAATGTTCTATTTAAAACCAGGATCTCCTCTACTGCCCATCGCACTACATCAGTGTATGGAAGAATTCTTTCACGAGCTGCTATTCGGTGTAGATATGAGTCAGCTAAATCTTTCAGGGAAGCCTCTGATTTTCTAGTTGAATCTGCGACAGCTTGTACTGATACTGTCTCAAGCTCCTCTGCTTCAATCAAATTATATATGCTTTGCCAACTTGTGTTTCCAAGGCCAAGACACATAGTGTCTGAAATCAATCCCTTTTTGCTTGGTCTTGGATCAGTGGTGGATTGCATTGTTACTGCAAGAGCCGTTGCTGCCGCGAATCTCTTGGATTTCTTTCCCATTTGGTCTGAACTTGTTGTTTCGGCGGAGCTCTGCGCAAGGAATAAAATGAACGTGATACAGAGAATAGGTAATGTGAGCCAATATGAAAGAATTATATCGATTATCGAATAATGAAGGATTAAAATGATACTACCACAAATACAATCTCAGGGAAGATCTCGGCATAACTATTTCATTAATTGGCTGCTTAACCTATCAATCATGGTAAATGAGTTTTAAATATTCATCATATCGTTTATATGTTGAATGATTCATTCAAGCGTGGCTTGAGTTTTTTGGTGTATAATCACAAGTAAATCGCTATCGGGAATGGGAAGGCTTTTTATAATAATCCAAAATAATGCATGCAAGCCTTTTAAATATATTTTGAAACTTGCGCCTTGATTTATTGGATTGCAATCGGGGATGAGCTCGGGTCGTAATACTTATATTATTGCAAAATCGCTGATCCCCAATGGCGATACACCTTATTGCATCGAAAGATTTAAAGTTGTCTTAAACTTGCGCTACATTGTAGCCCCCGATTGCCGATAGCGATATCGCATCGGAGAAGTAGGGGAGGGCCTTTCGTTATATTTGTTGCTTGCCTTTCCTGATAACCGATATTTATTCACTTTTCAGATCGGGGTAAGTCAATGGGTCTTTATATTATTTTTTCTTTGTTGTTGCGATATGTGATCTTGTGATCGCTTTATCGCAATAATAAAGAATTTTATATTTATTCACAAGACCGATTTCATATTGTTCAAAAGGTTTATAATATAATATTTTTGTTGGACCTTTTGATGAAAGATTTTGTAATGATGAGTTGATACCAATTTACTCACACATCTATGTTTAAAAGGGACCCATTTCATATTATAGTTAGAAAGAACAATTTTATGAAATAGGGGGTTGTTGTACAGCATAACACTACCATCTTTATAACCTTCTCTGCCTTCAATTTTTTTAGAATCAACACCATACTTTCTTTTTCAGAAATCGAATTCAAGAAATCAATAGACAATTTCTTCAAATTAACCTTCTTTGTTTTTTGCTGCAAATAATATCAAAACAAGGTCTTTTGTTTTTTTTTTAAATCTGAATGAAGAAAAATTCTAACTACTGAAAGATTATAAAAGTATCTCCACTATCAAAATAAAATATTTCACTGTTTTGCAAAATCGTGCTTTACCCTCATGAAAATTCCCCCTGTTTCAACAAAATTGCATACTCTGTATACAACTGAAGTTTACTACGTTTTCATATGCAAACAGTTGATAAATATGCACAAGGAAATCGTTTTGGATACCTGGTCATGAATTTACTGCAAGAAAACTTGTAGAAATTTTTGGAAAATGGTTATTTTCCTCTGTTAAACAAAACATTTCCAAAAACTCTTCTTTCGACATTTCAAAATTTACAGGTGGCAGCATCTGGCAGTGTATAAAATTGGGAAGCTCGGTGTCTCCATCTGCAAAAGGCCCGTATTACTGGATGCTATTCTCAGGCATCTCATCTTCTTCAGAGGATGATTGAAAACAATAATAATTATTCGGACTAACTCTCAATTCATGAATAATAATAACAATCAATTGCTTAAATGTATACATTGACATGAAACTCTTCATTGTTGTAATCAACGAATTGCAAACCCTGTAATCTGTTTTTATTGATCATTTCCATTATATAATCAAACTAAAACTCATTTTTTTTATCACACTGTCTGATCATAAATAAAAATGAACAAGTGTAATGTAAACTTGGCTAGTTGTACGTTTTACAAAGGCTACACGTTTCAAAACTACACAAAACTCCTCATTTTATGCAATCAAAATTTATTAAGAGACTTTGTTTCAGAATTTCGTGGAAGATTTCTCTCTCTCAGCCGAGTTTTGTTTCGTTTTCCTCCTTCCTACAGTTAACAAAACGTTCATAATCTTGAAGCTATGTCACAGTCCCATTAAACCCACTGCCTGTGCATTAAACTTCACTTATAAACACTTCGTTTTAGCTGCCAACTAGGCAATTTTATAGAGTATACCTTATTGTTGTTGAAGTGTTGTAATCCCTTGATTCATGGCCCACTTAACTGCATTCCATATCATTTCTTCACCCATTTAACTGCATTTTGAATGCCCTTGTTTGTCGACCGGTGGCATGAACAAAAACTTCATAAATAACATATAATCTTATTGAAATATTTCGGCGAAAAGGATCCCAATATTTCCTCTGGAATCCACATCGTATTAAATAAACAAATCATATTTTACTTACCTCAATTCTCTACAAGATTCTTGATAACTGACTCCACTTCCTCTGTCGACTTACCCTTCTTTATTTCTCCAAGTCCTTAGTGCTCTATTTCTACCTTCACTTCCACTGTCAAAATGTTTTACTTCCATCAACTGTTGGCCAATGGCATCTACTGCCTTTCCTGACCCTCAAATGGCTTTGATGGCAAAGAAATTTACGGTTCTGAGCTTCAACAATGGCGGATCTCTTCTCTGTTGAACGCATAGGGTTTATTTTTTGTTGTTTCAAAAATGTTTTAACTGTTTTGTTTGTTGTCCTCTGACTAGAATGGAACGTGGCTTATTTCCTTTGACTTTTCTGTATTACATAGCATCAAATGTTCATTGCATTATAACTCAGCTTGATTCATTATGTCGGTGCCGATATACCTTATGATTCATGGTTGTCCTCCAATCCATTGTGGGTGTCCTGAAACCAACCCGCAATACCATCATGGCTTATCCTTTGACTATCATATATATTGCTTTGTTGCTACACCGATTGCTTCCATCATGGCTACCACAGTATTTCTTTCTGAGTACTAGTTTATTTTTGTTGTGCATTGTTTTGATTGTCATGTTAATTGCGTAACAGAAATAAACTCCATAATAATAATGTTCATTTCCTACAGTTGTCCTTGCAAACATTATCACTTAAGTTTGCATTGTATTGCCATTATATCATTTCTCGTTTACTATTATGACTTCACCGTATTGCATCATAACCTTATGCCATATCCTTATGTGCCATGATAAGGTTTAATTGTGTTGATTTGTATTCTTTGCAATATACGCATCTCTTATATCTCCTATATTGTTTTAATATTGTTTTAATTTTAAAATGACCATTTAGGTCATGTTTAAAATTATTCCATGATGCTAATTGCTTGGTTTTTTTGTGCAAGTTTCATTGCATCTTTTAATCTCTTTTGCTTTGAGAAAAAATACTTAGGGTTATGGAATGTTAGGGTTATGGAATGAAATATAAGATGTACATATGTACATTGAATTAGGTATAGGGTAAATGTAAATGTAGAATATAGGATAATGGGTATAAAATAATGGATATAGGATGAAGGTAATGTAATGAATATGCATTTAGGTACTAATCTCAATTTTAACAAAGTATAAAAATTTCTACCAAAATTTGAATTTACAAGAGCAAGATTGTGCACTTACTATACTTGTACTTCCCCGATAGTATTAGATGAATGTTGATGTTCTTTAACGATATTGGATGAAGTTGTCTTGATTGAATATTGTAGATAGATAGACACATAGAGCTTATTTATGCTTCATGTTCTACATTCTTCATTGATTCTGGTCCATTGATTGTTGATGTCGTTCAGGTCCCTCTGCAATTGATTCATAATAACTCAGGTCCCATCTGTCATGTACATTTTTATGCAATATATACATGTTTTTGCTAACATTTCAGGTCTCTTTGCAATTGATTTCAAAAATATTTCAGGTCCCAGCTGCTAACAATACAAGTTTTGTTGTCAGTTCTGTTGCACAACTAAGTTTCTTTTTGTGAACCTCCCCCCCTTGCTAATGGGAAGACTTGTCCCCAAGTCTTATTTATTCTGGAGGGTGAATCCGGCAAACTCAAACTGAAGAAATGGTAAAACAAAATAGAGAATTCATATTGGCCAAGCTTGTTGGTTTTCCTATATGAATTCGACTTTGTATTGTGTCACTTTCGTGGATTTTCACAACCAAACTCCTTTATTATTTTTTATCTTTTTCTATTTTTTCCTTTTCTGGATGGAGGTGGGGTGTAATGGAGTAGGGAAGTATGAAAATCTTATGAAAATAGGTTATATTGATGTCATGATATAGTAGTAAATGGATAGATAATAAGTCTGGACTTCAATGTGCATGATCGCAGAGCTTAACATACAATATGGATGATGGATGAAATCATGAACAATTTGGCTTATTAAATGATTCTTTGGAGATTGATGTGACTTGACATGGTACAGAACTTGACTTCTTCTTCTGATTATTAACTTCGTGTCTTTTTGCCTTGATCTCGATCATGTTGTAGGGTTTGTTGATGTTGTTGGTCAGCATCTAAGAGCAAGCTTCAAGAGTTTGAGTTTCACTGGATGAACTCAACATCAGGTGAATTTTCACTTTGATTTGACTTGAACATTTGTATTCGTATTTTGAAATATGAATTTAAAATTGACTTTAAAAATTACTTCATCCACGGAGTTTACTCCTTCATTCTTACTATGACTTGCAAAAACATAGCACTTGCTTGCAATACAATATTAGATGATGGAGGAAGAGAGGTGTACAATCTCTCTTCCTCAAATAAATACATAAATCATTACAAGCATTGCTTAGAAAACAAGTCCAAATATGATATACAAACAAATTGCATTTATTTACCCCTTGAGGAATGGTGGTCAACCTAGACCTCCTAGTGGTGTTTTGTTTACAAAATATTCATTTTATATCCAATTAGAATGATTCCAAAGCCAATTTGAACTGATTTCATATGGATACCTCTATTATAAACAATTTTTCAAAATGGTTTAGAATGATGTGGTAAAAATTATGAGGAGTGCCACGTTCGATAGAGATGCTTGTTAATTTTTTACTAGACCAACAGTCACTGTCTTCTTCGATAAAGATCAATTAAATGTGATTCCACTTGGATGTTAAAGTAGATTCATTTTTGTATTTCCATTAGAAACAAGTTTTAAAAATTCTTAGGCTTGATATCACAAAATTGGTGATGAACAGACCTAGGAGGCAGAGTTTTTCTATGTTGGTTTGAAGACATGCAGTCATTAAATATGGCATATCTTCTTCGTTTGACCTCCAAACAGGATGATTCAAATTGTTTCTTAAACTATACTTGAATATATATCTCCCATATAAACAATTTTTGAAAATAAGATGATTTGGTATGTCAAATATGCCAATGAAAAGACAAGACCTAGAATTGTCACCATGCAGATTTTTCGACAAGAAGTTAGTATTTCAAGAATAACTTTTTCATATGATACCTAATTGAAGTGATTCAAATTGATTTGGAAACTAGATTCCAAGGGATATCTTCCTTATGAATTTAAGATAAAAATGTTTCCATTAGACACCTCAAATATAGGTTGTACTAACTCTGTCCTCAACATTTCACTTGAGACCTAGTTTTAATTTTGATCACATTTTTATTTGTGATATAAATTGAAAACTTCAAAATGGATTCCAAAACTACATTTCAAGAGATATGTAAAAAAACTATGATTTCAGAATGATCCTATATGGTTACCCAAAATAGGGTTGTTCTTACCACATTTTGCTATGTAGTCCTTTCAAATGAATATTGAACAATGATTTGAAGAAATAGTTTGAAACAAATTTATTATGGAAGTCTTATTGTGAATTCATTCTACTTGTTTATTTATTCTATTCTATCATATTCTATTTTAGAAAAATAATTCATTCCCTCAAGTATAAGAGAATTTCCAATGCATCCATTTTCGTAACAAGATCATGAGTAAACTCACATCCAAATTTGAAAAATATACTTTAATGAATTTTTGGACATGAAAATTTATCTGAGCATAAATATTTGTTGAGAAAGAATGTTGAAGAATGGAGTAGTGTTGTGAGCTAATGATTAGTTGAAACCAAGTTTTAAGATGATATTTGTCTGCTTGGTTCTCATTAATTGTCATAGCACAAAACTTTTCTTGTGGTACTTGTTCAAAATTGTTTATGCACAAGGGATCATGTGATATACTTGCTAGAAATTATTCAATTTCTGGCTCTAATGTTTGATCTTCATTGCTTGTGATCCATGACTCATTCACCTCCTCACAAAGATAGCTAGAAGAAACTTTTAGATTCTCTTCCTGTGAATCATCTTCATGGATGTTTTGTTGCTCTTTTATCCTTTGACATAAAGATTCATCCCTAGTGGGCATTCTAAATTGAGGACAAGGACTTGAAAATAGTTTTGTGGTGGCATACCCTCCTCTAAATGATTTCTTTAACATCACTTTTTAGATCTTGTCTTGCAAATGGATTTTGTAGTTATTTTTTATTTTTTGTTGGGGGTTTTTTTTTGGGAAATCTACTTTTAGTATTTCTATTTCTAGGCATAAAGAAACATAACTAAGAGAAATGTATACTAACTAAACTTTTAATGTTTTTGTTTATCTTCTATTTGACTATGTTGATAATTCCCTCCCCAGCAACGGCACCAAAATGTTGAGCTAATTTATTGACTAAATTAACACAAGTATTTAGTTATCAATCTGAGTTTGTAAAACTTGGAGGCAAATCACAGTATATGGACATCAGATATAATCAAACTTGAAAGACAAGTTTCCAAAAACTAAAGAAGTGCATATTACAAATATAGCCTACACTAACAACTCCAATTCCCCTTGCAATGAAGGAAAGCTGAAATGGCTCTTAACTTAAGAGGTCCAATTCTTCCTCAATTATTACTTGATGAATACAAATTAGAAACCATGAACTCTCAATAGCTTAAGATGGACAAATCATTAATGAATGGAGGCTCTTAACTTAAGAGACCTTTGGTATTTCCCATCATAATTCATTCACCATAATGCTATCAATTGAAGACTAAAATACATAAGAAAAATTGTTTGCATGTAATCAAGGAAAAACCTAGTTTCAATCCACCAATTTAACAGAAGGAGTGTTCAACTTGAACACCTTGTTATTCCATCTTACTGAAGTAATGAACAAACTAAGATTCAATAAAATAAACCATCACACATCAACCATAAACCAATCTAAAGCAAAGCACATAAACAAGTTATAAGATAACCAAATTATGGAAAATTAAACTAGTCTAACAAAGAAGTGTACGTAGCTTGGAGTGGGGGACCTCCACCCTTGCTTTGCACACTTGAAAGTTGATATCAGAAGCTGAAACTTCAGTCACACATCCACATTATTGAACAACAAAATTGCAGTAGAACAGGTTCTTCAAATTAGCTTCAAACTCCAAAGTGTCTCAACATAAAATTATACAAAAATTACATACATAAGCCATCAAAGTCTTGGCTTTAAATAGAGGTTTTGTGAAACAAACTGATATATAATCT
Source organism: Pinus taeda (assembly GCA_000404065.3). Classification (NCBI taxonomy): domain Eukaryota; kingdom Viridiplantae; phylum Streptophyta; class Pinopsida; order Pinales; family Pinaceae; genus Pinus; species Pinus taeda. Next base: position 64,503 of record APFE031268691.1, read on the forward strand.
TTCTAAAAATCATATCTACTCATATCCACCTATCTAAGTCAAACTCATCCAATCCATCCCAAGAGATATGGTCAATCCCATAAAATCTCAAAAATAGCCCTATTTCCTAGGGATTTTTTGGGTGACTAGTCATGTTTGACCAGCCTTGACCGGGCCTAATAAAGCTTGTTTTGACAGAACCAAGTGGAATTAGTTCAGTCCTAGTTCCCAAGCTTTCCATTCATGCATCCAGCTCAAGCCCAAGTGTCCTGCAAATATGTCATCCACATAGCTATTACGGGAATTTCTGATTTTGTCCAAAATTGCACTTGAAACTCAATTTTCATAAAAACTTCTAGAAATGCAAAATTAAAATTAAATACCTGAATATGCATAAAATACATAAAAATGAGATGGATGTGATGGAAAATATAAAGATTAAGTAAGTTTCTTTAAGCAAAAATAGACCAAAACTGAAGGCCAACAGTTATGATGCGAATGAGTTGGCTGAGATAAAGCAAGAGATGTAGATCATCAAAGTGAAGTTGCAACATTGGACCTTGAGGCAAGGGCAAATCATCATACAGGTATTGCATGTGAGCATGCAGGTATGTAAGTTAAGGATTTTTATATGCATTAGGGTTATATTCATTAGGTTTATGAACATGCATTTGATGTTATGGTTATATTCGTGATAAATGTTAGATACTTAGTGTAGTTATATGCATATGTGTCAGATAGTCATGAGTGATAGTAACATGTGGTTGTATGCACTACTTTTGTTGTTTATGTTAGATAAATTGAAGATTATGTTATAAATTGTTGTTGAGTATGTTCAAGGATAGTTAGCTTGACGATTAGGTTTTATGTTATGATGAGCATGATATATAGCTTATTATTGTTATGTGTTATTAACTTGATTGTTAGAGTTATTTCATTAAGATCTTGATGTTGTAATGTGGATTGGTCATATGTGTGATGGTTATGTTCACTGCATTGAAGATATTGATGTTATATGTATTGTGCTAACCTGGTTTGACCTATGCAGATGGTCATGGTCGCGAAACTCAAGTATGAGTTGACATATTTTTGATATCGTGTCATACTAATCTAGATTGATCATACATATGTGATTGTTATGCATGAACAACAAATGCTTATGAGCGTATGACATGAACATGTTGGTTAGTTACTGTTAGGGATACCATGATTTATGTTTGAGTTGATATGTGAAGTTGTATCATGCTAACCTAGCCTTATTGTGTAGACAAGATAGCCTCCCCTGATATACATTAAGGTATGAGTTTTCTTATGTCGTATATTTGGTGCTTGGTTGTTTGATTATGATGTCTATTTGGTGTTTGAGCATTTGGTGCCTAGTTGATTTATTTAACATGGTATGTTTACAAGTGGTTGAATGATTGATGAATTGCTTAATATGGGTATTTGTTCATATGATTTTGTTTTAAGATGATTGTACTAAAATATATGTGCTGAGATAGTTAATATGTACTCATGTATAGTAGGTGATAGTTTTAGTATTATGACTTATGACTATGAGCTAACTGTGGATCATGACATGATTGCTAGTCTTGGTAACGATTGATTTAAAATTAATAGATATGATTGTCTTGATATTTGGAACATGTGGTTGACATGTGTGAGCATGATGCAAGGAGTTGCATGGCAAGAGAGGTTGCCATGAAATCTTGAAGAAGGCTCGAGTTGAGCTTTCCGTAGGAACCATGGGGATCAAGTCATGGTGTTTGTTGTTAGTCTTATTCTTTTGGTCTTTTATGAATTGTTGAGTTTGATTTGCGGCTTTGTTTATGTCTAGTATATAGCCATACCACTTTGTTTGTGGGGTCATGTTGTTATTGGTTTTAATGGTCTTCTTTCTGTTTGTTTCTTGTCTTGCCATTTATGTTTTGAGTCTTGGGAATTGGTTGGAAAAGAGGAAAATTGATGGAAATTGGGAGAGATGGGTGGAACCCAACTGATGATATAAGAACCAGGTGAAGCTCTGTGCATGAGTAAGTGCAGCAGAAGGTAAGACTATGACAGTTGCTTTGTCTATGTTTGGAACTATTTCTCTCAATGCTTGTGCATAAATAAGGAAGTTCTCTTAACCTATACCTTATGTTATTTGGCAATTATTTTATGATCATGATTATGTTGAAGTTTATATATGTATACATATATGTAGGTATGTAGTTTTCTAACAGTGTCATGATTGTTTTATGCTAACGTTTGTATATGTATGTATGTATCCATGTATAAATGTTATTGTCTGACAGGGTTGTCAGGGATCATTCTTGTGGAGGAATGATTGCTTATGCAGGAGAACAACATGAATAGGTTCTTGGTCTTATGAGGAATCAAGTGGGAAGAATACTCATGACAAATATAGAAGGTCAGTATCATGTGGTTATGAGTTGATATTATGTGATTATATTATGTATATGTTATGGACAGGTTATACCAAGGGATACATCAGCAAAGTGAAACTAGTGTGGTCTGCGACATGCTAGAATAAGCATGAATAAGACACTGGAAGCAAGGTTTCTTGGTAAGAACAGTGTGGTTTTGCATGTGTAGTACTATTGTTGTACATATGTTGTATATGTTGTACATGTTGCATCTATGATGTGTGCACTTGTGGTCTTATGTATACATGCATGTGTACATGTTATTTATGCAATGTTATGTACAGGATGGTACAAATAGGGTTGTGTGAATATTACATATGGTGTGTTGTATACATATTGTATTGTCTTCATGATGTATATATGGTGTGTGTGCATATGGTGCTTTGTGCATCTTGGATATGCAATGTTGTGTACAGATGATGCTATGTACATGTTGGATATGTAGTGCTATGTACACTTGGTGTTGCGTGCATGTTGTACATATGGTGCTATGTACATATGGTGTTGTCTACATGATTGTACAAGTAGTGTTGTGATCATGTGGTGTCATGTACAGGTTGTACATAGGGTGCTATGAGCACGCGGTGTTGTGTACATGTCGTGCATGTGATGCTATGTACATATGGTGTCGCGTACACATCGTGTGTGCGGTACTGTGTACATGTGGTATTGTGTACACTTTGTACAATGGTGTAATGTACATGTGGTTTTGTGTACACATTGTGCAAGTGGCGCCCTGTACATGTGATGTTGTGAACATGTCGTGCAGGTGTTGCAATGTATAGGTGGTACTGTATACATGTTGTACATATGGTACTGGTGTAGGTGTGGTATTGTGTGCATGTTGTGAATGTTGTGTTATGGGCATGTGGTATTATGTATATGCATCATGTATTCATGGTATTGTGGCATGTGTAATCGTTGTGTAGTACTCTATGTAGGTACATGCATTGGGTGGTATTTCACATCGGGTATAGATGGATGCATTGTATTGCATACACTAGGTGTAGGTGTATGTGTTGTATGTTAGGTGTAGATGCATGTATTGCATGGTGTGGTATGTCATGTGGTTCTATTTGTGTGATGCACACTATGTGTCTATGCACATGGTTGAGGAGAAGGCACTGGGTGTTTGATGAGTGTAGCAATAGATCTGGAGTGCATGTGGAACAAAGACAAATGTAGAAGCTAAGGATCAATGAAGGATAGGTATCGGTATTGTATTTCAGTTTTATTATGCACGTGACTTATGATTCTGGTATATGATGATTACATTTGAATTATGATTCTGGTATATGATTATTACATTTGAATTATGATTTATGATTTTGATTTATGATCTATGATTCTAGTTTGTGATCTATGACTCTGTTTTATGAAGGTTACATGTGATTTATGATTTTGACATATGATGGCTGTGTTTTGAGCTAATCTAACATGATATTTTTATACATGTTGATATGGTCAAAGATGCTAGTTTGACTTCTTGTGACAGGAAGAAAACATGATTCCAAGTGTACCTTATTGATGAACTACCAATGAGGTATGATTTGAAGTTATTTCAGTTTATTTTGAATCTAATGAAAGTGATGTTCTTGGTACAAGAAGAATGAACATACCCAGGTGGGTGGTCAAAATCGACTACAAGAATTAGCAACAACAACAAAAGAAATTGGAACATGCAGCAGTATGTTGGTAAATCACTTTAGGAGCAAGCCCATTGTGGGGCACTAGTACCCAAGAGTGTCCATGGATTGCCATGAACATGTTATGATCGGTATGGTAGTTTTGAGGCATGTATATGTCTTGGTCTTTGAATCCTCTTATGTGAGGAAGCCTTGCCAAGGGATGGACTACCCAGGATGGGGGTGCCAGCAGAACTTGGAAGGTGAGTGGCTACATGGGAGAGGTGATCAGATTCCCGAGGCACTGTGTGGTAGAGAAGGGAAGGTCACAGATGGATTTGTTTTGGTCATTAGCATTTCCAGATGGAATCAAATGCAAATTAGGAGTGTAGCTTGAATAATGAGCCAGTAAATATTCACTAAGAGGACAAGTGGTGCAGGATTATAGCACTAGACATTGGATGCAGATTTGACATTGTAGTGGATTTTGGACTTCCTAGGAAGGAGGTGAATCCTGGTATTACTTTTAGGGTGGAGTAGTGAGCCTCTAGATTCCCTTGTTATGGATGGATGCATCATATTATTTTATTTGTTGGTTAAGAAAATGTGTATATGTGTATATAATTGTAAATATTGTAATGAGTTGTGTTATAAAGCTCTAATATACTGTATGGTTTTTATCTGGTCATGTTGTCATGATGTTTGGATTTTGAGCAGGTCTTTCATTGTAAATATTGTAACAAGCTGTGTTATAAAGCTCCATGGGCAGTATGTTTTGTTTTCAACAGTCTTTTGATTATAGGTGTCATTGAACACCAAGGGTGGTGTTCCCCCAAGGGGGAGGGTTCTGTAATAGCCCTGGTGAAAATTCCATGTAAAAATATATAAATACCATGGATGATGGGACATGTATTCCAAGCTAAATGGTGGGCAAGACATCCTAGGGGGTTTTCATTTGGTTGTTTATGGCGAAGGAAATTGGCAAAGGCAATGGCTAAGGAAATAAAGAGGCAAAAAGGTATTTTGGCACATTTATCTATGAAAATAATGGAAATTAGGAGAAAAGGAAGGTGAAAAGTCACATGTTGCATGAGAGGAGGAAATTGAAGGAAAATAATGGAAAATGAAGAAAATAGAGGCCTCATTAATGAAAAGGGTTATGAGGATTAGTGGGCAAGACTTGGTCAATTTAGCTTTGGAGCTCTCTCATTATTCTCTCTCTCTCTCTCTCTCTCTCATACTCTTGGAAACTTAGAGTTTTCTTGGAGCACTTTGGCATTCGAGTAAGAAAGGAAAAAAAGGCAAGAGGAAGCAAAGATCAAGTAGGGAAAGGCAGGATCAAGCAGCTACATCATGCTTCATTCTAGGTATCAACTTGCATTTGTATTTTCCTTGCTAGATTTGGCATGCATAGGATTGCATGTGTTTCTTTTCTACCATGGCATGGGTCTTGCCAAGTGTGAGAGTATTTTTAGCCTAGCCTTTCCATTTCCTAATAGCTTTGACGAGATGGGTTCTCTCATGCATTTCGTGGGGGATGGCCAAATTGGATTCAAAGCTTAGTGGGGTGGATCTCTGAATTGACAAACACATGGTGGTAGTGGTCCCTTAACCAGACTGAGGATGCATGAAGTGACTGGCCTAGTAACCCTTGAATTGAACTATGGGTTGCAGTAAAGCCAAATTTTGTGCCTTGGTGGGCCTAGGAATCCTTGTCGGTGAATGGCGGGATATACGGTAAAGCCATGAGGTGGATTTTCTCTCCGTTAGGCCTAGTTATTTTGGGATGGAATGCACTGTAAAGCTTGGAGAGTATGTATCGGTGTAGGGCCTAGTGATCCCTAGATCAAAATGCAGATGCACGGTAAATGCTGAGAGACTAGGAGGCAATCAAATTCCTCACGGTGTAGGTGGAGAACTCTGGTGGCATCCACATTGATTTGTGTTTTGTATGTGTTCTATGAGTCCCACATTCATGATCAGAATATGGCATGGGGGTTATTCGATGAAGAGAGACTTAGCTCAGCCAATCTATGGTTGGGTGGAACGTGGTAGTCCCATCACCAATTAGTTCATTGCATTATTGATGAAAAATTCATTCCCTTGATTTTCATGTGCAAATGTATTGGTATAAAATATGGATCTTGATGGTTGATATTTTATTTGTTCCTATTATGTTTTTTTATGTGCACAGTTACCCCGGAGGCTATTACAATGACATTGAAGAGGTGTTCTGGACCAACTTCATGATCGAACAACATTGTAGAATGGACAAACGGTGGGAGGAGTTTGCACAGGGAAAGAAAAACATTCAAAAATCTCGAGCAAGAAGGGTTCTTATAAGTGGAGAGGGGACAACGGTCATTTGACGTCACATGACATCACGAGGGGGACACATGGCAGAGTACGATTGGGGGATGAAGATGACAGGTGGATGAGAGCGGGGGTGAGGAACTTACCATTTTATCTTTAATTTCATCGCTCGCTTGAAAAATGGTGTTGGTAGAATTCGAACGTGGAAGGTGGTCTCCACCTTCCTCCAGTGGGTAGAATAATGGGAGGTGGGATCCTCTAGTTACCCTCAGGAATTAATCTAGGTTGTCAGATTGACAGGAATGCTCATTTGATTATTCAACTCTGGAGGGTAGCGTCGGTCTATCATCTACACAATTTTACCCACCCACCGAAATGTTTCCGGGGGCGAGTTGGGTGGATATGGAAGATGATCCACCCGGATATTTGCTCAACCTTTAACCAAAAAGGTGCACAAATGCTAATTTCAATGTTTACACCACTACACTTGCTTAGTGGATTATTCCATGGATGAGGGATATGGTATCAAAGATCCTATTATGGAACTAGGGCCTAAAGTTGCCCTTGTCACCAATTTGATTCTTTTCTAAGCCAAAAGTCTTGAATGCAACCCTTTAATACCCCTACAAGAAAAAATAATGAAGGGAAGCAACACAGAAACAACACAACCTTTAACCTAGGATAAATTTGTATAATTTGTAGAAGTTGTTTATATTCAATTAGAATGGTGGGAGGAGGCTCATTATATAATAAAGTGTACACAATGATTATGAAATCATCCACAAAGTGCTTGAAATCATTATGATGATGGTCTCTTCTCTACACTTGTGTTCATTCACATGTTAGAAGAACCCTTCCCTGTGGATCCATATTGAGTGGTATGAGATGAGGAACATATTTTGATTGACAGTATATGAGAAAATAAACTAAGTTACAGTGATGGACAAAAAGTTTCCAAATAAAAAAATTATCTAGTTGCCATGTAATGTTATTAGTTAATTATCATAATCAGAACTTGTTTAGTTATTCTAAGGATGAATCCTAGAATGATTTCATCTACAAAATTATCATTATCATGGACCAATATTAGATCCAAATCATTGATATTGCTTCTCTAATACTTCCTCTCAAAATAAAGGAAGTAAAAGGTAGTTTCATATATGACAACAATTTCCCTACTTGTAATTATGATTAAGAAAAATTGATGCTCTAGAAATCATTGCTAATTCACCTTATGTATCCTTTTTGGTTATTTGTCAATATAAACAATTCTAAAATATCTCTTTCTAAAATAGGGATAATAGAATGAATTCTACTTGGATCCATTATAATTTTGTTGGCAAGAATATAAGACAAAGTATAGAGGTGCACAAACTTAGGAAAATGATGAGTAAGAGTAATGACTAACTATGCTAAATCATTACACAAGATAGGAATATCACCTATTCTTTCATCAAACCTAGAGAAAGCTTTAATTATCAATTATTCATACAAACCCACTCATAACCTTATTTGAACTATATCATGGTATTTAAGAATAAAAAATTTACAATTAATTTTTTCTATATTATGGGGCTTTTGACTTGTTTTCTTTTTTGGGGCTACTTTTCCTTTTTCTATTAGTGTATAGACTCAAAACTTAATTGAGAAACCTTTGCTCTAGTAATTTTTTTTTGAAATATAAGTCTTATTATAATTTAAATTTCTTATAATAGTTTGGAAAGTTTACGTGGAAATTTGCTTAGTGAGTGTGAGTATGTACAACTAGCTCATGAAAGTAACACTACTTTTACATTCTCTTTTGCAAAAGTTGATAAAACTACACAAAAGAATGTGAAAAATGTGGTATCCATGGTAAACAAAACCATTAAGAATTATCAAGTTAAAGTTTGAATCATCACAAAATGTAATATTCTAACCCATTATGAATCAAAATGTGATGTGGCAAATTGTGGTATGATATAAAATCATTATATCAACCTCTTTTTGTTCTTTTAACAATCATGATTACAAATTGTAGGTTCAATTTAGATTTAGTTTATTTTTTTTACAATCATAGTTTATTAGATAACTCAAATAAATCCCTAGCATATTTCTAAAGAATTTTAAAAATTATACATGGTCTTTTATTATAATGGTGAGGGCTCAATAAAGTCCTACTTTATAATTATGCTCATATCTACTTACTATACCCATTGTACCATCCCCATACTTTTTCATTTCATGGGTGCAAACACACCCCCTCATTGCACTAAAACATATATGAGGCACCTTAAAAGTAATAATAATTTTAGATATGAATCATTATTCCCCTCCTAAGCATAATTAAGAGCTTATGGGCTAAATGCACCCAATGGATGAAAATTTTGCTTATATCCACAATGGATTGCCAAATGTTCCTAGTAGTTTGATAAATGTGATTATAGCTTATGGGCGAAATGCACCCAAGGGATGAAAACTCTGCTTATATTCACAATGGATTATCAAATGTTCCTCCTAATTTGGTAGATGTGATCATTGCAAATAGTCAAATCGATGTCACAATGTTGGCAAAGATCAACATAATTGAATTTTTCACTAACATTGAAACATCAAAATTTAATAACTATTTTGTAAATACCAAATATAATATTCATTTGAAATTAACATTATTTCTATGGCGTAAGAAGTAGGCTAATTTAATTTTCACGTTAACTGGAATATAAAATTACATTACAATGATAAGAACAACTATGTTGACATCAATACCTAAAAATGTGGGCTTCCCTTATAGTAAACTCAACTTAATTTTTCATGACTCGATTTATCATGATAGATTGAAGCATATCAAGGCAAATCGCCATTTCTTTAAGAGATAGGTGAAGGCAACGACAGTGAAATGCGTTTATTTCTGAAATATTGAGGAGATGTCATTGTATTCATCGAACCTAGACAGACTTTTCTAAGATGTAAATGCCTTCATCAAACCTAAATAGACTTTTCAGAGATGTCAATCTCTTCATCAAATGTAAACAGAGTTCGAAAATACGATAAATATTTATTCGTTTAAGGGGGAAGGGATGGGATGTTAAGACAATATAATTTAAGAAGCATCATTGACATCATTTTATTCTTTACATTCTGACTACAGTAATTGATTCCTAGTTGCAAGAGTTTGCATGTGATGCATTGATACTATGTTTATATGTTATCAATTTTCTCCCTCTTTAATAGTTCTCGTCTCTGCTGCGTAGCATTTATGAGAGCATAAACAACTAGCATACATGGTTGTTATTTAATGATATGTTTCCATAATGTTGTAGATATTGGGTATATGAAACTAAAGCACTAGATATTGTTGTTAATTAGTATATAATTTTTCCGGTGCCGATAGATGAAAAGAAAATATGCAAAAGGGAAATTCTGTTCAGAGTCTTGCGAGATATTGACATACATACATACGAAAAAACAAAAACGAGTTTAACAAACATATATATGCGCATGGATGTAACTGCCAATTAATTTTTGGAAACATAAAAGAGAAATTAATGTTAGGGTGGACTTGCACATTCAACATATGGTATCTACAATACGTTGTCGATCATATATATTTCGCTTTAGTGAGGAAAAAAATTTCAAAATAAAACTTGTCAAATTCGGAGAATTCGCACAGACAGATGCAAATATAACCAGTAGTTATTAATAATGAAGATCTATTTAAAACATTCACAAGGTAAAGGGATAAGGTAACCAAATTTTTATTTTAATTTAGACGATAAGATCTGAATAAAATTTCCATATATACATGCCTTCAGAGCTACCTACCTACCTCATTTTTATAATATTTGGTGGATCTACATAGAAGTAGTACATATTATCTGCCGGATGAATACACAGGGCTTGTAATAACATTCACAGAGTGGGCGGTTTATTACAGGGCGCAGCCATAGCTGGCCACAAGATTATTCCATGGAGCAGTAGATCCGTGAACATTTTCATAATATGTGTCATATAATGAAGGCGTAGCAGCCGAGAATGCCTGTCCACGCATCTCTGAACTAGAAATCCGCCTCTGAATAAACAAGCAGATGGCGCGAGCAAAAGTTGAGAGGTCCTTAACCATTAAGGGTATGTTTCTGCTCGAGGGTACCAATAACGCGCCCGAGGAGAGGAGGTCCAGCACGCCTCCCATATTAAAAATGATATATTTCTGATGAGAAAAGCACCGGCTTGAATCCTTCGGAAATAAGTTGCTGAAATTGGAAGCAGGTGCAAG